>VZTX01022515.1:278857-291651 GCA_013400915.1 Pardalotus punctatus | reverse complement strand
CTGGCCCGCGCGGGCCGCTTCGGCGGGAGGGAGGCGAGGGGCCGCCATGCGTCCCAGCTGTGCCGGAGCAGATGGATCGGTCAAACTTTCGGGGGCCGCACGCTGCCCCCCCCAGCCCCGTGTGCCGTGCTCAGCGGTCGCCTCGTGTTCCGAAGACAGGGAAACGTTTGCTCGTGTGACGGAGAAATTAGACTTGTTTTGGATTTCCCCCCCCCGAGCCACCCGCCCTCTGAAGACTTACAGTGTATGTGCAGACGGTTATAAAATTTAACCTAAAATTCTGCAGTAGTAGCATCTTTGCAGTTGTCCACATTGTCCAGCTGTCTCCAAATTCTAACGATCATTTGCACTGATGATCCTTTTATATATAGGGCTGTTTTCAATATGTTCTGTGTACTTATTTGCAGTTCAACAGGAATTGATCAAAAAGAAAGAGGTATTTTCGGTCTCATAATTGTTTCCCCAAACAATATAATTTCCAGTATGCACAAGACACTCTTGAAAACGTAGTAACACAAAACACAAAATATGTAATCTGAGTAACTCTTGCTCCAAATAGAAAGCTGCTGCTGACCTACATTTTTGAACCAGAACAGTTTGAAGTTTTTTTTTTATAACTATCTTAATACAAGTGATACTCTAGTATAACAAAAGGTAATAGTCACACATTACATTCTTCTAATGAAAGCATTTGGGAGATCAAATACTTGGCGATGAATACAGCAAAATGGGATATTAGTGAACATTTTCAATACAGGAAGGGTCTAAACGATGATGTTTTAAATTAGTATATTTATATGCTCTGTTAAAGGTAAGCATGTTTTCGATTTTCAAAATGGATAAATAGGAGATTCAATCATAATGGTAGAGAAAAACACAGCATATCAAGGAAGATGCTGTCACAAGTAGGTAGGCTTTTTTGAATTTACTGTGAAAACATTAAAGAGTAGAAGCTTCATGCTATAATGTTGAGTTACATGCAAAGATTATTGATAAATGTATGAGCAGTGTGATTCCAGTGTCTATTAATTTTAGTTCTGTCTGAAAAGTCAGAAATATTATGATTTGCATTATGGAGTTAGTTTTGAAAAGTCTCAGTGCTCATGAAGTACATCTTGCTAATACTTCTGCTTTACAATTGGGTTTTTTGGGGGTTTGGCTTTTTTGGTTGGTTGGTGGGTTTGTGTGGGGTTTTTGGTACCCTTTGCAAGTGCAAAACTGTCATATGACTACCCATATATAAACACAGAGTGGGAAAAAAATGGTGAGCAATTCTAGTGGGGGGAATCAGGTGCATACCCAAGGGTCATTACAGTCTGTAACAACAACAAATTGCAATTCTATGCAAACTGCTAGAAAGGGATATATCATCCTTGTAGGAGAGAGAATAACAGAACCGTAAGATGAATTCATGCCAAATCATTCATCAGCTTTTGCCAAGAGAATACTACATCTTTGTTAGTGAGCCTTTTTGACATTATCTCCTGGATTTTCTTCTTTTCTATATTCAAATGCACGCTAATTATACACATTAAACCACCTAAGTTGATTTTTAAAGTCTTTCATATGCAAATAAAAATATAGATGTCTCCTTGTGTGTATTTATTTACATGTGTACGATAAAATAAAATATAAAATCAATTACACACTTATACATTGAGACATTTATATTTGAGCAAAAATATATATATTGAAGATCTGCTAAGATGTACCGATAGCGCCTGGGCTGCAGATCACAATACTTCCTGACACACTCCCCAACTCCTTCCAGTCGGGAAAATAACCCGGAAAAGTTTAACGCAGATTTACTTTGAAATGTTTTCCCTGGGAAAAGGAAAAAAAAAAAGGGCTGAGGCTTTAAACTGAAGAGTTCATACCACTAACTCCTTTTCCTCCCATTTGTTTCAGCAAGGCTACAAGATTGGAACTAAGAGGCTATAAAATTGAGGCCCTCAGCACAATGAAATCAGTCTGCTATAAAAGGCAACACATGCCAGTTTTTCCTCCCCAATGGCAGATGCCACACCCTAAAGCAGACAGAAGGCACTGCAGTCTGTGCAAGGGAAGCACAACACAAAGCAACAACGATGGTTCAATTTTCTAGATCGCAAATAATGTTGAAATTCCTTTTGCCATCTTTGCTCAGATGATGAGTGGTAGTGTTTGCTAAATTCAAATGCTCCTTTCCAAAAGCTCTCATTGTATGCATGAATTATGAATTTATTATAATATAATGTAAAAAAGCTCTTAATTGCCATGCATATTATCTGCTGCAAAGTGATTGCATTGATACTTGATATCACAAGTGCACAGTTTCAACTTTACTTCTATTTTCATTGTTCCTTCAATTTAATTGTTTTCTATAAACCAATGTTGTCCAAGTATGGTTTCTTTCTCTTGATTTTTTTCTGATAAATTATAAACTGTGGTGCTGTAGGATCCCTCTTCAAAATAAACATGATTTTCTAGACTTACTCTTGGTAAATTGTTTACTCCATTGGCTACAACATTCATACAGACACCCTAGGCCATCTGTCTGTAGCTCAACCCTATAAAAGTTAGGTGCCTTTCCCAGCAGCACGGCAGCCATCCTTCCATTTGGTCTTCCAAGTCATATGGAGAGTAACACTGAAGAGAGAGACGGAAAACAAACCAATATTGTAATAGCTCCGAGATGTTATGTTAGAGGTATTGGGAGAAATATGTATATTTTTTTTTTGTGAGGTAAAAATCCAATCAGAGGTTCCAGAGCCTGTTGGATTTAACATGGGTACCTACAAGGGTCTGAAAAATCCCCGTGTACAAAAGAAAAAGCTTTTCATTGGGATCTTGTTGTGCTTTATGGTTAAATCCACTGTGCAGTTTAATGAAACTGTTGTCAAATTCACTGTAATTCTCAATTTCCGTCTTTTAGATTTGCATTAGATTTAATGAGAAAAAAAGAGAGAAGTATGTGGGCTTTTATTAAATTATCACTTCTATTACTAGTTAAACATCCAATCGAAATCATTCTGAAGTCAGTGCAAATCTTTTAATTTATTTCAATAAGGCATAAATCAGATCACAGAAAAGCAAGCAGCCAGCTCAGGGCTGCTTTAGCTTGGTATTTGGAACTATAGTAATGGAATTTTGCTTTAAAAGATCCATTTAAAAGATCCCTTATGTGGTCAACATATAAATATAATATAGTGGTGTTTTCTTTATTATGTAATATTTACATTTCAGTCACAAATGTAAAAAGTAAACTATTGCTGTAGATGTTCAGCTGATAAGCCAGATTCTGTTAGGTGTAAAGCCTGTAGGTAAGTGTAAAAATTTTATTTTAGCTGGTCATAATAAACTTTGAAAAAATGTGGTTTATGCCAACAGATCGTGGCCTAAAACATGTAGAGAGTGACACATTGTACCATTTAATTAAAATCCAATCTTTAGCAGCCACTAATCCTGGGCAATTTAATCAATTTCTTCTGGCAATGTGTAAACAAAAGGACTTGAAAACATCACCATCTCCATCTCGAGAATGTTATACATGATTTTATTATGGAAATGCAACGTGCTAGATTTAGACCACTTGAATAGACTGTTTAAATACCTCAATTTTACAAATGTGAATCATCCATTGAAGTCAATAAGATCACTCGCTTCCCTAAGGTTAAGCCCTGATTAAGTGCTTCTGTGGACGGAGGCTTCTGTGAAAAAACAGCTCTTGTGTCTGCACTTTGGTGAGATAGTGGCCCAACCAATTTTCTAAATCAAAACAAAATCATGCACTTGGCAGTAATAGGACGGGTTGTTGATTTCAGGGTTTACCTACCAGTGAAATCTAAGCCTTTAAACTGAATTACACTAATATTTCTGGATCCTATGTCATTGTTTGAGAAAATAATTGCATTTTGGAGAAATTCAGGAAAATGCTGACCTTTGAATGAATAATTTATTATCACATTCTTTTATAAATTAGAAAAGTTAAACGAGAGTTAGTATAACACTAATCATAGAGTTCTCTGCCAAATTTCTTTCCCATTCTCCTGCCTTTTACAAATCTTTTTCTTTTCTGATGTGCAAGAGACACATGGGAAACCAAAAGAAATATTTGCTGTTGGCTACACATTGGTTGGAGGTCCTTCCTATTGTCAGTTGTAGCATGCCGTGTTAACTGATACATTGAAGAAACAACCAAACTGACAGTACACAGTGCTTTCACTCTCATGAAATAAATGAGATTGGTACCTTAGCTGTAAACACACTGATGTTCCAAGAAAAATAAAAAGCCTTAAGTTTTCTTTCCTAAACTTTTTCTACTCTATAGTTTTACATTTTTTATATCACAGTATTTATCAATTGCTGTTTCTAGAAACAGATTACTGTGGCCTCCATGTCTTAACCAAGTAAAATATTTTTCTGTAGGATATTTTATGTATAGCCAGAAATGCATGGATTTTAATACAAGATGGCACAGTATTCTTCCTTTGCAAACTGAATGTCTTTTCTATTACTATAGTGTATATGTAATTCTGAATTTTTACAAGTGCGACAAAATTATGAATTTGCCTGATGCATTCTATTTCTGACCCATTTCTGTAATACTTTACCATTTACAATCTCAAATACAGCATCTCTGAGTCTTTTAGCTGGAGATCCACCTTTCTCCTTTGCTGTAATACTCTGTAATTCCCTCTTTCCCCCATGTTATGTTCATTCCCCACCCTTTTACACGTGCACACACATCTACTCCCTGGGTAATCTGAAATTCCTGCAGCCCAACTTGCAGCTGCCTTAGCTTCCTGAAGTAAAGTCATGCTGTATCACTCATAAATATCATTCACACTGTAATCCTGCCCTCCAAGTTCCAACAAAGTTCACCCCAGTGCCAATTTTCTTCAGCTCCTCTGCACAAGGGACACAAAGTGAATGCTCTTGGGGATGAAAAGGAGGAGCTGCAAAGCCTCAAAGAAGGTGAGGGAGGTAAGAAGTGGGAGAGGTCAGATGAAATTGTCCTGAGCTTTCTCCATCCCAACTTGGTACATCTTGTGCTTTCTCAAGGGGGCAACCTCCTGGTTTGAGAGCTGTTGCTTTGCTACATTTACCCTTAAAGCACTCCTGTACACTGAGATGTCCAGTTGCTCCCACTTCACCATCAAGGAAAAGAGACACAAGGGAGGAATGCCATGACTGCATGAACACTTCTTTCAGCTGCAGTGCTAGCTCTCGGTGACTGCCACGGTCACCTGGTATGGGCCTCGGGGGTGCTGATGCAAGGTCTGTGCAGATGCATGAAGTGCCAGCAACCCAAGAGGGGAGAAAGAAAACTTATTTTTATCCAGATCCTTGCACTGACTCACCCAACGGCTCAAACAGTAGTGCCAGCATAACAGGAAGGGGGAAGAGAAGGGGCAGAGCACATGAGGCCTTACCCACTTCTTACTGTTTGACCAAAGAGGAGGTTTGGTGGCAGAGGGAGATAATAGGGTCTGTTTAGCCAACACTAGTGTCAAAAGAAATGTATGTCATAAGATTATAAACAGGTGCTCTTTTCCAAGACCCAGCTGAGCCAGTGAAAAAAGTTACTGTCCCCATTTTTTGTTGGCATCACCCCATCAGATATTAATGCTCCTTACATCTGCTGGTACAGTTGCTCCTGTATGTATTCCCCAATACTTTTTAGATTAAACAACCCAAGTTACCAGGCTTACTATTTAAACGATCTGCCTTAGTCAGACACATTTACCTAAATAAGATTAGGATAAAGTGAGCCAACAGATCTGAGGAGACAGTGGACTCCAGCTGAGGGACAATAAACAGCTAGCAGGTGGTAGTAACCTCTTCAGTGAACACAACTTTTGATGTACTGAGGGACTCCATCCATTTAGGCCCTAAATGTTGGTCATAGTTATATAGAGACAGTCACATGTCAGTAAAGAGAGTTTATCCATTGTTTACATGCCATGCCTGGAACAGTAGAAGCTTCAGGGTGAGGAGTTTGCTGTCTTTTCTCTTTATTAATTTCTTATTATATTATTTCTATTACTGCATCCATGAGATGTACACTTATGAAGCATATGCTGACCGATATGTACATCTCCAGAGTCCCAGATTTGTATTACAGCCGCTGCTCCATCATCCTTGCTGACACAGTGACTCAGTGGAGCCTGTAAGCTGTGAAAGTGAGCTTACAGTTCTTGCCCGAGTTTCAGGTGGGAATGCTCCTTGCACAGGATGCAGTTGAAATGCCTGCTATCTCTAGATTCACACTGAGAGGTTGGCTTGGATGAAATTGCTCCACACATCAGCTGGAAAAGGGGCAGCCGTGGCTTTGTTCCCAGGTACCAGCAGAGGAGAAGGCTGCACTCCTGCGGGGTTCAGTAGCTGCTGGTTACGCACGCAGTCCCCATGGGCGCGCTGAGCTCGCTCCTGCCCTCAGCAAACAGGACGTCACCGCCAACTGCCGCTCGGGTACCTCACTTTCACATCCTCTCTGCCACGACATGTCTGATTGCCAAAGCCACAATCAAATCCTCATTACGAGGGCCAAGTATTTCTTAAGAAGAGCATCCCCCACAGTTGGCCCTCTGCTTCAAATAAGCTAAGAGCTAATCTAACCTAAGAGAAGGGGTTTTTTTAATATCCTGGATGTAAACTACTTCAAGATATGCAGCTCTAAAAGATCTCAATATGCTACTAGTCTAGGGTGTGATCCTGGAAATGCTTACGAATTCATGTAGTCCTTGCTCCTGTTAAGCCATGAAACTTAGTGACGGACTTGAACATCTACCATGCGATGAGGACTAGATTGTTTAAAACATCTGTTTCTTCTTGCTTAAGTATGAAAAAAAATGTTATTAAAATTAGAAAGACCATTTTATTAATCCAAAATATCATCTAGTTATTTAACAAAGACTTAACAATGTGAGTCATCTGCATTAATAAATCCAGATGCTATAGTCAGAGGCAGGAAAGACTCAGGGACTGACAATAGGCTTGCTTTTTATGCTAATTATATTTTTTCTGTTTGTTTTTCATTCTGAACAAACCATCGCTAATATTTTATCTCACTTGGCGGATTTTAGGAAAATTGTAAGTGAAGAGAAACATTCTGGGTTCTCTCTCTTTCTTAAAAAAGTAATATACAAATACTATTAAGATTTTTCTCATCTATTCAGCAGACTTTGTAACAAAATTAAATGTGTGTATATCTTTTTGCCATGTTACAGCTGTTTTCTTCTCATCCAGAGGACTAGACAAATATGGTTTTCATTTGACCACATTTAAATTTAAATTGCCACACCGTTCTGTGCTGGGTGTAAACTTATTATGCATATGTCCAAGAAGAAAGGAGCCTAATTTGGGAACCACTATCCATGGTGATTCTCACCAGCTAGAAATCAGGGACTGCACTTGTTCTGGGAAAGGCCACATAGTGTAAAATCATCACAGTCACATTGTCTTTTTTGCTCTTCATTGAAGGGCTGGTACCACTGAACGGGAATTTTCAAAGTGCCTTGTGACAGAAGAATCAAAGTTCAGCAAGAGCAAAGTGAGGCCAGTACTAAACACTTTGCTGATTTAATTTTAATACATATAATTTTTATACAGGGATCTTATTTGCACAGCTCAATGGAGTCATGTATTTGAAGAGCACTGCTGATTAATTAGGTTGGTTCGGTATGAATGAATTAGGTGATCTCTATTTTATGTCTGTTTTGAAGTTCACTATTGTGAACTTCACCCCATTCAGTGCTCCATCCTGTTCAAAAGACTTGTTGATAACTTTACCTGGGCAGGAAAGGGAATAATTATGCAAGCTACTTGAGTATGGTGGGTTCTGTTACAGTTGTATAAATCCAGCTCATTACTCAGCTAAGGGGAACTGACTTTCTAGGTAGGTTTTGAAAACACAGGGATCATGAGTTGGAAGGTGTGGAAACTGCAGGTTTTACGACCAGACTGAAACCCAAGTTCTCTGTTCCTGGGATGGAGTCTATACCAGCTTTAAAAGTAATCTGCCTCTTTTTCTAACTCTATTGTGTTTTTTGCTCCTATTTTCTCTAAAGACTGCAGAAACAACTGATTTAATTTATTTGGAATATTTATCTCAACCCAACAGTAAAAACAAATTCACATTTCCCTTAGAAATACAACAAAGGTGGAACATGCTAGACTTTGCTTTTTGCTTCTTTACTTCCAGTTCAGGAGTTCCTTTATTCAGTCTGCTGTTAAATCTACTTGTATTAGAGAATCCTTTTTATCTGAGCAAATCTTATTCCTTAGCAATGAATCTCAGAACATTGTGGGGTGATTGTATAAAGCCATTGCTTTTTCTTTATTGCCCACTAAAGAAACATTTATGATTAAATGGGAAAGGGAACTATCTCATTCTCCTGAGCTGGAGATATTGGACTCAATAATGTCCTTCATACATGTATGCTCTATTTCAGCTAACCTGTTAGAATTGCAATATAAAATTGTAAATCAATGGCATCAAGCACCTGTGAAGATGAGTAAGATTGCAAGTCATTTCTCAGATAGATTTGGAGAAACAGCTCACAGCCAAGAACTCTTTTACGTGTTCTACAGGGTCTGTCCTAAATTACCCCAATAAAGTCACTTGTTATACATCATATTGAGAAAATTTCCAGCTGTCTGATGTCAAGTACTCAGAAACACTATACATAGGGACACTTGGATTTTGAGGTATGTGACGTACAACTGGATGTTAATAAAAATCAAGTTACAGGCTATTCGGCTGGTTATTTGCAGAGCTAAA
This sequence comes from Pardalotus punctatus, assembly GCA_013400915.1. Classification (NCBI taxonomy): domain Eukaryota; kingdom Metazoa; phylum Chordata; class Aves; order Passeriformes; family Pardalotidae; genus Pardalotus; species Pardalotus punctatus. The sequence goes on along the minus strand of VZTX01022515.1, from coordinate 282,887 downwards.
AATTCAAAATCTTCTTCAATAATAAAAGTGGATCCTTAGGAATTTGTTCCAATTGGTTCTGTTTAGCTATAACTGCAGAAAGTGCATTTTTTCTGTACAAGGTGTTCCTTTATTGATTACTTCTGTGCAGGTAGGAATAGTTAAACCCAGCTATTCATAAACACTTTATGGGCTAGAAGGAATGAAAGTGAGGAAGAATTTTGTTTGTTTTTCTTGTCTTTCTGTAATCAAATGATATCTCTTTTTAAGCTTGTCATTTTCTGCTTGGCTGATTCTCTTGTAAGAGCTTTAATAATATGAATTTAATATAAAGTATACCTTTGTACCTACAAATATATATCAGTCAAAACCCTTACTTTCTGCATTTTGAAATAAATTTACTAAGACTTATATATGTGAAATATCCCCAGACCTAACAAAAGCAGAGCCCAAGCATGCTTTTTACCTCCACAGAGCTTGGAGATCAGTGCAGTGTAAAACTTGGTGCGGCAGCCAGAAAATATAAAATAAAAACACACACCACCCAGCTGATGGTATTTCAGCCCCACTCCCAGAGCTGACAGTAGCCACTGAGCACACACTGTCACAAAGGTGTTCTCCCTCCCTACAGAGGACACCAGAAGGTAGGGGGGATATGCCTTAGTGGGTCAGCCTGGTGGTTTATGCTGCCCTGGAAGAAGTGATGGCAGGTCTGCTGCTGGAAGAGGGATTAGAATGTTACCTAGAACAATGCAGATAGAAGGATTCAAAGAATGATTAAAGAACGGATCACAGAGAGGAGAAACTCCAAGGAAAGGCACCTGCACAGAAGATAGCATCACAGAGGTCAAAACATCTTCTTGGGGCTCTGGATTCAGAAATGTGAGGCAAAAGCTATAAGCTAGAAAGGAAAATGGTGACTTCTTCACTTGGTGTCTTTGACTCAAAAATGGTTTCTAGAAGATGCTTGCTCATTTATGAATCATGAGGCTTAATTACATAAAATTGCTTGACCTGTGTTATACCTCAGGTTATGTTACCTAAAGGTATCTTCTGACCTTAAATTTTATGAATCTGCATAAAGTAGCTGTAAGGAAAGAACAGCAGAATATGATGTTGTTTCACTGATTTGAATTACAACATGCATTTGCATCTTCATTTGCATTTACTGTCTTAAGAGTAACTGTACTGAATGTAGTTGTGTGATGGAGTTGTCATTGTGAGTCGAAAAGAAGTGAATGTGTGCTCTGAATGACCAAGATCATATTTACAGGACTGACGTCTACCAGCATAGCTCTAAAGAGATGCCAGCCCTGACAGGCATAGCTGTGTCAACAGAAGCCTCTGGTAGAAACACAGTTGTACTAGTAAAATGGTATTTTTACCACTAATATTTTACACCAGTCATGGGAGATGGTTTTTTTCTACTAGCAGACAGTTCAGATGTAGCCATGCTAAACTGCTTAGAATTTTAGTATTCACAGCAAGATACTCCCCTCAGTGATTCCTAAACCAATCAATTTTATTGGTGCTGCCCGAGAGAGGGCATGCAACTGGCCCTGGCAACTGTCAGCTTTGTGGTATCACACATGACAACATTTAATAAAGGGAGAGTGCAGAGAGAGTTTCAGGAGAAGTCCAGGCTAAATCTGTTGGCCAAATAGTTATGTCAGGGAGGAGTGTGAAAAGATCACGCTGAACGAAGTTAGAATAAACAATGACTAACAAAAAAGTTCTTTCTCAAAAATTGTTTCTGTCATTTGAAGCAAAGGTTTAACAATACTGGCAAAAGTGATACTGGAATAAATTGCTCTGACCCCATGGTTTTTGTAATTACAACTATACTGGAAAATTCTTTGTGGTTTAAACTAGCTCTCAGAAAATACTCTAGGGGAAAGGGTGAAGGGTGATAACAGTTAGCACTTCATTCAGGAGCAGGGAGGGAGGAGGGAACATCACTACTTTGGTCTGTAAGTGTAGGCCAGATGCACCAGCCTGATCAGACTGTGAGCAATTCTCAAGCCTTGCCTGTGAAAAGTGTGGGTGTTACTCTATTTTACTCTTTATTTAGCTGTGCTCATAGCCTCCATTTCCAGGGAGTTCCTAGGAGGGAGGTGTGTATGGCTTTAGGACCAGCCTAACATATTCAGTCTCTACAGAGCTGGTGCTCAAAAGTGCAATTCTTCTTTTTCACCATTCATATATAGGCACTCTATAATTTGGAAGGGCATGACCACTAATCAACCTTTACTCCATCTTAATAAAGTTGTGCAATATTCCATGCCCTTAATTCTTTTTTTCTTTTTACCCTCAAGAAACTTCTTGAAGCCTTTCAGGACTCTGATGCAGTTTTTTCTCTATCACTGGTTCTGTAACTTCGGCTACAGCAATGATTTTCCTGCTCAAAGGAGGTTTATACAACTCACTGGTTGTATGTTAGGGCTTTTACTGCATCTGCACCACTCACACCTGAGCCCTTCTCCTCACCGAGGAACAGGACTCAAAGGCTGAACCTCAAGGCATTCAGAAACCATTTGAAGGTGCTTGTAGAAATGATTGTTGGGAATGTGTTTTTAAGCAAGGTGAACTAGGGGTGAGGGTTTTGGGGAAGGAAACTTCCCTGGCTGCTCTGACTGCATCTCCCTCTCCCTCTGGAGCTGTTGTGCCATTTGTGCCTCATGGCGCTGTTCACAGTGCTCACCCACCACAGGGATTTTCTCCTTATTTCCAGCACCGAAGTGTTGACTCTTGCTTCACTCGTCCCACCATCACCCCCGCTGTCTGTCCCCCATTGCAGCAGCTGCCAGTCTCACATGTGTGCAGGCATCCCATGCAGGGCTTCGTGGAGCTTTGTTTCACTCCTCCTCTCGGGGAAAACTTGAAGGACTGGCAGTGAGGCAGGAAGGTGAGGGATCTGGGAGGGATATAGGCACAGCTCAGGGCAGGTACAGCTAGAGGCTGGGAGAAGCAAAGGAATAGAGAAAAGATTGCAACCTCTGCTCCAAGGTTGTTCCTCATGCCTCAGAAAGGACGGCACTGGCACACAGGAGGTCTGGGGAAGACTGAATGGCCCATTCCCCTCCATGAGGTGTGCAAACACACACAGGCAGCCCAAGGAGACGAACACAACTAGGGAACCGGAGCCTGTGGATTAGTGAACTGCTCCCTTCACTGCAGTTACTGCGCGTTCTTGCTTGCCCTTTCCAAGGAATTTGGGCTGACACAGGCAAGGGAGAAGGGCTCACCTGCCAGTGGAGGTGGGAGCAGCGCAGATTCTAATTCGCTGCCGTGGAGGGGCTGGGGCAGAGCCAGCCGTGACGGCTGAGGGGGGCCCGCAGCTGGGTGTGCCCGGCGCTGCTGGCCACTGACTACTGCACCCAGCCCAGGGAAGGGAGATGCTGCTCGGCTTGCTTTGGTTCTGCCGCTGGAGGCAGGAGCAGGGTGAGGCGTGCACCGACTGCTGCCCTGAGCCAGAGAGGGTTCAAATATCCAGCGGGAAGCCTAGTGGGGCTCAGGCAGGACCAAAACTTTGGCATCGATGTGGGAGACGCCTGGCAGGGCTGTGCTGGGTGACTCCTTGGGCAAGTGGCCCGTGGCTCCGAGTACGAGCATTGTGCAGCCCCTTGCTGGAGCACCGGGGCCGGTGACTGGTTTGGCGACATTCACAAGGGTCCCTTTTGGAGATGGAAGCGCTGCTTGGCGAGAGCTGTGTTTGCTTTTGCTGGCACGGAGAGGGAGATTTAAAAAGCGAACAAACAAACAAAAAGCCACAATGGCTGAAATAGTGAATTCAAGTATCACTTACATTCATGTGGTTACAAATTTGCTGCACAAAATAATGTTATTGTAGCACAAAGATTTTGGGAGTGTGAGCAACACAGACCCCAAGCTGTCGCAATAACACTTAATATGTGAAAAAGTATTTATATGGGACCCCAAACTGAGTGGGTAAATAAAGCGTGTGTCTTCAAATCAATTCAGTCCGTCTCGGTGCAGCTAAGTGCTCCGGCCCTGGTGCTGCTCGGGACGGTCCCGGGAGCAGCTCACCAAC
>VZTX01022515.1:247006-278826 GCA_013400915.1 Pardalotus punctatus | reverse complement strand
GCCCGCCCGCCGCGCGCCCGGTGCCTGCCGGGAGCCGCCGCCATGTCGCGCAGCGCGGGCCGTGGGCAGGGCGGGCACGGCTCCTCTCAGCGCATTGAGCCTCCCCTCTGTCATCGGGCAACATCCGAGCTTAGGTGCTTGCCTTCACCTCGTGTTTTCAGTGTATTGTGCCAGGTCATCCGCGCATGGTGCCCCTGGAGCTGCGGTGCCCTGTGCCGCCTGCTGAGCTGGCGACACTGCCTGCCAGGGTTGTTTTTTGGGGGCAACATTTCCCCCCCGTGCCTGTGCATTCTTTTCTCATTCTACTCAGAAGTGTTTTTCTAAAAGATAGCGGCATTTAAGTTCCACGTGTTGGGACTTGGCAAACCCGTTGTCTGTAGAGAAAATGCTTGTGGTAGTAGGAGTTACTATAAATCACAGTTACCTTGAAGGAGCATAAATGGAAAAAAAACCCCTGGAAAATGCTTAAAACTTTTATTTTGGGTACAAAGAGCACAAAAGTTAAATTGTTAAAGGGTTACAAATACCAATGGAAAATCCAGCAGAGGAATTAAACAGGACTAGGGGTTTTATCACACCCTGAATTCTTATTCTATCGATATACAGCAAGGCCCTTACTAACCTGTAATAAAAGTTCTCAGGGCTGTGGTGTATCTTTGCTCCATTTCCCGTTTGGCGGGCATTAAGTTTGTTTTGTGATGGAGGTTTTTGGAGTAGGCAAGGAAGAAGCTGTGATGCTGCTGCTTCACTGGGCACTGTTGTGTGCTGCCAATATCGTATGAAGTTGTACAGTTACCACAGCCTCAACAGGTGATGCTTTCATAGTAACTCAGTGTTTCACATTCTTTTGAGAATTTAATTGTGTTGGGTTTTTTTTAAATTAAAGTAAGTTTCCATAAGTGTATTGGCAAGGTTAGAAATGTTACTGAAGTATACCACTCAGTGGGTTGAATGCTAGAAGATCCAGACAGCCATTGTTTGTTTTTCAGTCCCATTATTAGAATAATATTTGACTGCGCAAAGGGTCTGACATCTGATACTGTAATTCCTTGGGTTTGCAATACTACATGACACTGTACCTGAACTGTGTCCTAGTGTAGTTGTTCTGGATGTGGACAGGAGTGTCATGCGCACTCAGAGTGGTGCAAAGCTCCTGGACACCCTATGTATAGCATCTTCCCTTCCAGGATGCAACAGCCCCTCAAGCGTCCAGACTTCTGAAGCCTGGAGCCATTGCCTGTAATGGACACTTCTGTCAAACCACCAGGACTCACACTTCTGTTTCTGCTTTGTTCTGTTCACAAACTGCCCATGTGCTGTTCCTGCCCTCCAGTAGGATGCTGACCCCTGAAATAAGAGACTTGCTCAGTTGTTTTTTCTCTTCTACATTGGACCTCTCAGGTAAAATTTAGTTGAGAAGACAAAGTGGGCTTAGTGGTCTTGAATGGTCCTATGTATGTATGTCTACATGTATGGATGAGCCAAAGACTTCTCAGTATTTCACTCTCCAACAGAAAAGAAGTGTTTTGTTTAGCATCTTAGAAAGACATTTCCTACGTCTATAGAATACAGGTCTTTCTCTCTTGGCTTTTATAAAATGTGCTCAAAATGGGGGCCTGAGATAAAAGTCACTGATAGGAGACACTATATATCCATTTACAGATAGATTAGGAATATCAATATTACAACCAATATGGATATTTATGTATTGTATTTGTACTGTCTGTGTACCTGCATTTTATCCATAAACCTACATCACATCAAAAATTTGTGAATATTCAAAAATAGGAAATGTTACATAAATGATAAAGAATAGAAAAATTCTGATGAATATAACTGCCTTCTTGAATGCATATCAAATTGTGGTTGTAGAGAATGGAAGAATGACTTTGTGGAGTTCAAGCCTTTTCCCCTTTGTAAAAGCAAGAGCAGCTTGAAAGATGGTGTAAGTTTTATAATTCAAATGGCTCAACTCTAGGAGTTGGAGGAAAGAACAGTTTAGCTGTACTGCTACCACTTATGCATTTAAAAAGAGACAACACAAAGACTCTGTATATACTTCATGTGTCTTGCACTGTGAATGCAACTTTGATGGTTTATGCCATGTCCAAAACAAAAAGAGATCCTGTACCTTCTTCTCTAACAAAAGGTTCGCTTGAGAGGGGCAAAAGCTTAGTTGAAATGGAGACATGTTTCCCCTACTCTAATTTATCTCAAAGTATATCAATTCCCAGCCAAAATTTTTGAGACAATTTAAAAGGGGTCCTTCACTAAAACGGGACTTTTTACAGATACAGTATGTGAGGAGGAATATTTTCCCCAACATTTTCTTTCTCCAGTGTCATTTTTATGTGGCTATCATGTAGATAACAGCAGGGAATTCCACTTAAGTAGATCCTTAATGGATTTAACTAATGGTTTCTTTGTGATGCTCTCAGACAGTTCTCCTGTAATGTGGATCCTCTAAATATTTAAATCCACCATTGAAGCATTTAATAGGAAGAAAGTCTCCTACCATTAGAATAAAGAAAAGGCTTTCAGCTGGAAACAATACCAAAACAATCTGATTTGTACAACTGCATCAAGAATCCAAGCCCACTTACTCTCTGAGGCAGCTGATACAGCAAGGACCTGGAGTGCCAGGTAAACAATAAACAGTCATTTGTATATTCAGACAATCTCTGTCTTTTGCTGTATCTCTACATCCTCCATATTTTTGAGGGCTGTTTGTAGTGATTATTGGTTTGAGTGAGCAATAAAGCTGATAAATTAATATTGCTACTTACTGTTGGTACAGGGAAACTGCCTAATCCATGGCCTTGTGGAATCTTGAAAATAATGGATAGGTTAACCTGGGATGCTTCTCCTTGTTTTGAGTCTTCTGACACTGTTTTAAAGTGATTTTTTCTTACTGTTCTATCCATTATCCTCCTTTTTTATTCTTCTTAAAAGAGGAGCCTAATGTTTGTCGAGTTCCATAAAATATTTGGGCTGGAAGGAAAAACCTATTAGAAATCTACTTACTGTATTGTCAAGACCCAGTTTTTTCTCTCCTGTCACTTGCTTGGGAAGAAGAGTCACTTCAGAAACTAACACTGGTCTTTAAGCTGTCTGCTTAGCCCTGTATTTTACCATGTTTCCCTTGCACAAGGAAAAAAATCTACTGTTTTAATCTAGATTGCTTCTGAAAATGATAAATAATAGAAAAATAAAGGCTCTCTGTAGCTTGCATTCAACAGAACAAAACCATAGAGGTTTTGCAATTGCCCCATAGCTGCCTTTGTGGTGTATAAAATACATCCCCTACCTTTTGAATACTTAGGACTCTTCGAAAAGAATAAATACCACTTTCAGCTAAATAAATATGTTTATTTTATTCTGCACAGTTTAGGCAGGGACGTTTATTTCTGCAGATGATATTAATAAATTTATAGGAATTTTCTGCAATCACTTTGCAATCTATATTGTCTAAATCTATCTGTAACCTGTTCCTTAAATATAGACACTTTTAAAATTTATTCTCTGATATTTCTGTTATACAATTAATTCCTGCATTTCCGTCACTTCGTATTGTTACACATACAAGCACTTAAAGGTATTCCGAATTCTTGTGTGCACAACCACAGTGTAAATAATACACAATATATGCAGTAAAGTTTCTCACTTGCTATGGAAACTGGCCATCCAGAAAGGGCATGCTGGACCATGTTGCCCAAAACGGCACCCTCATTTTTCTCTAATGGGAAGCTTCTCTAATAAAATGAGTAGGCACACTTAGATTTTCCTTCTTCTTGTGTCTCAGCGCCGTTAGCGATAACACAGAACTATCAGCATGTTCCTCTCACGCTCGTACTTTATGTTGCATGGATACACTCAAAGGCTCGAATTAAAGGCTTTCTTGCTATCCTGCCCGCTGCCAGAAATGGAGTGCCTGTTTTTAAACCAAGTGCTGGATTCTTTGTTACTCTGTATCTCCTGCAGTTATATAAACCAAAGAGAGTCAATGGAAAATGGCTACTGGATATTAACATTTATGTAAATCAGTGCAGATGCTGAACTGGTAGCATTTTGTATCCCCTTGGAGAGCAGAATGTGACTATCCCAAGTTAAAAATGGAATGAAATTTATTCTGGGGGAAGGAAAGCAGTAATGAGTTAGTACATGGAAACTGCTGTTACTTAGAGCCACTCAAAACTTCTTTAATCCAGGTGCCTGCATAGGTTATTATACATGTTAAGTATGTTATGTATATGTGCTCTCACAGCCCCAAAAACCCACCATATCCAAAGCAGCGTGGCCAGCAGGTCGAGGGAAGTAATTCTGCCCCTCTCCTCTGCTCTGGTGAGACCCCACTCAGAGTGCTGCATCCAGTTGTGGGGTCCCCAGCACAGGAACGACATTGACCTGTTGGAGCAAGTCCAAAGGATCGCCACAAATATGATGAGGCAGCTGGAGCACCTCTCCTATAAAGACAAGGGTGAGAGAGCTGGAGTTGTTCAGCCTGGAGAAGGCTGTGGATGATCTTATAGCAACATTCTAGTGCTTAAAGGGGGCCTACAAAAGAGCTGGAGAGGGACTTTTTACAAGGGCATGCAGTGATAGGACAATGGGAAAATGAATTCAAATTGAAAGAGAATAGGGTTAGAGTAGATACTAAGAAAAAAATAATCTTTATTGTGAAGGTGGCAAGGCAGTGGAACAGGTTGCCCAGAGAAGCTGTGGATGCCTCATCCTTGGTAGTGCTCCAGGCCGGGCTGTGTGGGACTCTGAGGAGTCTGGTCTAGTGAAAGGTGTCTCTGCCCATGGCAGGGGTTTGGAACTAAATGAAGAGAATGCAGGCATTGAATTCATGATAAAGGGCACTTCATGGAATCACAGAATGGGTCAGGTTAGAAGGGACCACCATGAGTCACCTGGTCCAACCTCCCTGCTCAAGCAGGGTCATCCTAGAGCACATGGCTTGGGATTGTGCCCAGACAGTTCTTTAATACCTCCAGTGACTGAGACTCCAGAGCCTCTCTGGGCAATCTGTTCCAGTCCACAGTCACCCACAGAGTAAAGATGTTCTTCCTCACATTCAGGTGGAACTTCCTGTGCATCAGTTTCTGCCCATTGCCTCTTGTCCTATTGCTTGGCACCAAGAAGAGCCTAGATCCATCCTCTTGACACCTTCCCTTTAGATACTTACGGACATTGATGAAGTCCCTTCAGTCAACTCATAGGCACCTAACTCCTGTTTTTCTGCCTTTATACCTTTGAAAACCTCCCATTCTTGCCTAATTTATTTGTGTTTACTTTTGAAGTTGCTGCCTATTTAATCCATGAGAGCAAAGAAAGGATATAGTACTGGTCTGAATTGGTACAGGAGCAAATGCCTACAAAAATAGTGTGATTTTTTTAGAGAGGCCCATCTGTGAATTGCTGCTCTGTGCTGACCCACGATTTATGCAGCTTTTGCCCAAATCTATCAGACAAAGCTCTTTAAATGGCTTAAAAATAGTTTGTAAATGTTACAGGCATTCAGTCAAATTAGTCACTTAGTCAAATCATCCTTTCAACTGGTGCTTTCAGCAAATGGTTAAAACAGCATTTGAGGAAGGACCAGGTGTATGATCTAATGCCTGAAAGCAGCTCATGCTCAATGACATAATCCTAAGAATAAATGTATTGTAAGTGTATGGCCAAACGCAAGAGAATATCTGTCATCAAGTAGCTAGAAGTGCCACATGGTTTTTGTATCACTGTGCTGGAGCCACTGAGTGTTGTGCAGCACTTCCAGCTCTTCTGAGAAAAATACCACGTACTGCTTCAGCACTCCCTGGATCCAGGGCAGATGCTTTTAAGAAATGCTTGACTAGCAGAAGTAAATCTGGCTGGATGTCTCTTCTTCTAGATGGAAGAAATGAAAAACTCACAGTATTTTAAATATACAGCTTCTAGCGGTATATTTTGAATGGGCTGTGGGACAGTGCTTCTTGCCATGTTGTGGCAGTACAGCTAAACAGACAGAGGACACAAGGAGTTCTGTGTACAGTGATCAAAGTCTGGGTCCATCAGTGGTGCACATGATACCAGGCTAATCACTTGGCCTCTTTATGGCCTGTTTCTACTAGTGTATCAGGATAATGCACAATATGGACATTTGGAAGAAAAAACTTGGAGGAAAGGATCTATACCACTACTATGACTACATGACTATTACAGTTGCAGCTGTGCTTTCAGAACCACAATCGATAATATATCGTTCATTTAAAGATTATTCCAGATTTCTCCAAGAATACTTCTTGGGCTAGCCCTCATTCTTCATCTCTCGATTTGTCTTCACTGTAAATGTGTATAGCTCTGTCATTACTATCTTTACAGGTAGTTTTTAACTGGACTCATCATCCCTTTCTTCATGCTTTTTCTTGCTAGTCAGAGGCTGTGCTAGAGTTCCTTACTTGCTGGTATTTTTTTTCTCCTGGAGAATGGTGTGTTTCCATTTACTGTTTAAAAACTAGCACTTAAATGGAGTGTTAAATCACTTCTGGAAACTGGGCCTAAAATAAACGGTTATACTCTATGAAAAACCACATCAACCTTTTGACCCTGCTCTTGCCTCTTTCCAGAGGCATGTTAGGAACAGCTGTGTATACAAATTGAATGTACTCTCTATCTTCAAACCCTTTACTAGGACCCATCCTAGTATTTGAGTGCTCATTGCAACTCTATCATTGCTCAAATCCATCCTCTTCCTGCTAAGTCTGCAACTACCTTCTTGGCTTTTCTCTCTGTTTCCTGCCTCTCCTACAGCCATTACTGTTACAATCTGCAGGTGCTCTCCCCTTCACTCTCCACCTCCCCTGCATGTCACTTCCAGAGCACTCTGCATTATTTCTTTCACCAGTGAGCCCTCTGAATTCAACTGAATTGCTGTTAACCTGTTAGCTTTCCCAAATAGTAAAAAACAAACAAACAAACAAACAAACAAACCACACACAAAAAACCCAAAACAAAACAGAAAACAACCTAACAACCAAAACCCCCAAAAACAAAAAAAAAACCAAACCAAAAACCCCAAGGTAATTACACTGTTGTATTAAAACCAGGGAATTAAACACTGGACAGTGATGAACCAGAGTCAGCTTGGATTTTGCCATTTCTAGTGAGGAAGGGATTTATGGATTTATGGGCTTTATTTCTCATAACTGTTGGGCAATGACACTTTATAAAAAAGCAAGCAGCCTTAATTTTTCAATATGGGAAAGAAAAAAGGAAGAAAATTACCTGTAATAAATTGAAAATAAGAATACAGAATGGAACTTCTTTTGTGGCCACAGTAGCAGTAGTAATGTATATATAAGAGGCTCATTCAGCAATCACCTCTTCTGGCAGCAGATGATGACTGAGATTTCTGTTGTTCCTGAGTTATTGGTGCTGGTGGAGCAACAGAGGACTGGAAGGCCTGATCTTGCACCAGCCAGACCCAAATTCTCAACCTAATTACTGAATAAATGAGAGAGCAAAAAGAAGGGGGAGGAATTTTTCTGCACTCTTTCTTTCTGGAAGGAAAGAAAAATGTGAACAAGTGAATCCTCACAGCAGCAGGCAGAGACAAGTCTTTCCTCTTCTGTCCTAATTCAGCGGTTGCATCCATGCCTGGAATGTTCACCAGAGAACCTTTCTTGTAGTCTCCTGCTCTGGGGGGTGGCAGACAGTCCCATAGCCTGTTTTGACATTCAGGAGTAAAGGCACTGATGAAGCAAAGCTCTCCATGGCTTAGATGGGGAGACAGGGGTAAGAAAAGAGATAATTCACAGTCTTTATTTCTCTTGATGTGGAGTTTGTATCCTGGTGCATTTCTATGTGTATGCCCCCTGAAGTCAGTAGAATTAGTGTCAAGGGAGGAACAGCACCATGTCCCACAGGCATGGTCGCAAGGCAAGGAAGAGATCTCCCAGGGGCCTCCTGAATTTATGAAGGCAGTGGAGTAGTAGATCTGAAAATGAATACCAAGTGGGAAGTAGGGGGCTGGGATATTTCAGCTTGTTAGTGATTGTTAAAAATAACTATTACTCTATGAGCGTAAACAATATTGAGTATGCTGTGCTTAGAATGAGGTTGAGCAAGATGCATCTTCACAACCCAGTTATTATACATGGTCATCTACAATCATTGCTTTTTGCACTGTGGATTTCAAAATGTGTGAAAAATACTTTATACGCCTGTGTGTGTCTAAGTTGATTTCACACAGTTCAGCCTAAGCTGCCATGTGCAATTATTTAGTGATTCTTTTGTATGCCTTTCTAATGTAAGACTCTTTGAGCAATGGCAGATATCTAATCGATTGCTCTTTTTGTAAAGTATCAGCATTCAGCCAGTAATCAATTTATTACCAAATGTTGCTTGGAATGAGCAGCTTTCTCCCTGACAGTAATCTCATTGGTTGTGACAAGATATGATCAGGTGACAATGAGACCTTCTCCATAACACTACAGTAAATCACACTCAATAAGCATAAAGAGTCCTGAGTAAAAATAATTCCATTTTCTGTTAACAAAGCCCTTGGCAATTGGCAGCCAGTGCCACAATGGCAATACTGCAGACACTACTGGAGAAGTGAGAGATTGTTGTCCGAAACAGAGATAGTTAGTAGGAAGCTCAGTTTAACTGAGCTTTCTGCATATAGCTTTCTACATATATATACATATTTTTCACTGCTAGCTCTGACAACCTTTTTGGGGTGCATGTGTCCTGTTTTAAAGCATCTCCCCTTTGTTGTTCTGCAGCTGTTGGGTAAAACTTAATCTCTGGTATCTGTTGAGACAGCTACATACGACTTACCTCCATGGTAATATAATCCAACATACTTCAGCAATTATGCACAGAAGTACATTTTTTTAATCTTGACATTTGTATCTTGCAGTTAGCATTGCATTTATTTATTGTATTGTATTGCTGTTGTGTCTATTGGACAAAAAGTAATCCTGTGGCAGGAAGATCTGTGGCTGTTCCAGTGTTTTCAAAAGGGAGATAATTCCATATTCAGCTTTCTGCTTCTTGCACTGACACCTCTCATTCTTGTTGCAGGCAGTTGTTTCAGGGAGGGGTTTTAAGAAGTCATGTTAGCGTAGGCTGAAGAGATTTCTAACTGTCTCTGAACTGTCCTATAAAAGGCTCTGAAAACAGCTGAGAATCTTAAAATCATTAAGAGCAGAGGCTTAAGAAGATACATAATCTCTACTCTATAGTATAGGATCTGTATTTTGCATGACTGCAGCTTTTAAAGTCTCTTTCCCTGATGAATATGATTCTTGGAATCTGCAAATGCATGGCTGTACTGAGTCCAAGACATGATGTCGTTGTGCTCAAGACTGGGTGCTTCTCAACTGTGTTTGGTCAAGTGCAGCGCTGTTCAATAGGCTTCAGTCTTCACATGTTGATTTGAAATAAATTAATTTGTCACAAGTGCTGGTGGACTCTAAGATAACCTCTGTCCTACTGGTATGCTGGCCTCTGCTTGAGTGTGCAGATGACCTGGAATAAATTCTAGTATTGAGAACTTCCATATTTTTATCAGTTATGGTAATCATCACCAATTACATGTTCATTCTGATACTTTAAGTCTCTCAGTCATTAAGTATTATTTCTTCTAGTAAAACCACTGAGTAACAAAGAACAAGTTGTGAATATCTGCCTACTGTGAGTAGACTATATTTTGCCATGGATAGATATGGATGGCTGTTTAGGATACTAGAGGAGCCTGAGACAGAACCATACTATATTTTCCTCCACTATCTCCCAGCTAACAAGTAACTTCAGGAAAGAAAATATGCTTGATGTATCAGTTCTTTAAATTAATCATCCTGCTCAAATCAGTTACTTTCTCAAAACTCAGACACTTCTGTGAAGTAAAATGTGCAATATTATTTTTAAATGAAGAAAAATTATTTTCATTTGCATTTCTGCAGACTTAAGATGACTAAAGAATTTTTCCTGAGATTTCAAAGAAATTGCCTTTGGCCACAAAGTATGAATGGAGAGTTGTAACCCCACAGTGGTATTTTCAGCAAGATCTTATCAAACACAGGGCTGAAATTAATTTTTTTACCTCATCTTATCTGTTACCAATGGATGATAGGTTTTCCTTTCATCCTCTGTACAATACCTCCCACAATTGCATCCGAATCCATGATTAAATTTCTGATTGCTAATTAATGCAAGTTATTATTTACTGTTATTATTAAGTAAGGGCAAGGCTGCCTTCATCTGTCTGGAGGGTCTGCTATATCCTCTCTGTGTATTGCCACTGTGGCAGTGGAACTGAATATGCCTCAAACTCATGCAGATGCACTGTGTCAGAAAACATCTGCTAGCTGCTGATTTTATGCATATTACAGAGACTTTATGTACTGTTAAATGGACCATTTTTTCATTCCAAACCATAATTTTCCATGTGGCATCATTTGATCTGTCCTCACTCCAACATTTGGTTTGATCAACTCATTTATCCATACCCAATATGTTTGTTGTAGCCTCCTCCATGGCTGTGTGTGTCCTCCCTGTGAATGGAAATTACTATGGTGCTCCTGTCACGATAATACGGTGGTAGGGCAAAACATGCTGTTTTAATCAATATATGTTATTTCCATTAGCTTCTTTCATCACTGAGCTTCAGTCTACACAGCTTAGGTTTGATAATGCCAGCTGCTAGCTGGCTACGTAGTAGCATTCTGTGATGAAATGCAATTCCAGTTTTTCAGAACTACCAAGGTCACCTACCTGGGTACTAGGTTTAGAGCTTAAATGCTGCTAATGAGGAAAAGCATGTCCTCCACACAGAACTTTGCTGTGCCTGTGCACTGAACTTCTGAGTGGAAGCGTCAGAGAGGAAGCTTATTCAGGTCACTGCCCTTTGGGGACACATCCATTTCAGCCCTGCTGTTACTCTACTGGGAGTCGAGCTACAGGGCCATGGCAGCAGAGGGTGCAGAAGATAGAAGCGGGAAAAGGCTAAAATGGGAGCCATTCCCTTTGGAGATGCAGCATGCTTTGTTATAAATTGTTTTGCTTTGGTTTTCTCGTGATGTTTAACTTTGTATCGCCTACCCCTGATATAACCCCATAGTTAAACTTGAAATTACTGCAGAGAAAGTTACCTTGCAGATCCAGGCTTCTCTGCATGGGCTGTGGGTTGACAAGTCTTTGCCTGTTCATTCCTAAGAGTTCTTGAAACAACAGGTCTCTTCTGTACCTGTTGAGTCACAACTTGGGATTAGTACAGCTCTAATTACAACAGAGAAGGCGGTATTTTGGTAACGTTTGGTTGTGGTGACATTTCTAGAGGCTACATGGAAAAAGATGTGAAGTTTGAATAGCACTTACCAATCATTTCTGATATATGTAAGTAGCAGGAGGAGGGGCACATGCTGCAGGGGAAACATTTTTGCCAATCAAACATCCCACAGTCTTTCTTGGCATGCATAGAACTTCATTGCTACATTACAAAATAATAACACCCCCCCCCCCAAACCCAACCACACCCCAACAAAAATTTTGACTATTTCGTAGTTTGNNNNCACCCCAACATAGATTTTGTATATTTAGTGATTTGGACAAGTTTGAATAAATATGGTTTATTAATAATAACAGTAATAATAATAATAATAATAGTAATAATAATAGCGACTCTACTACTACTACTACTACTACTACTACTACTACTACTACTAAATGCACTTTCAGGTAGCTCTTTTAATGTTCAAAGCACTTTATAAATGCTGGCTTGTTAACTAATCCTTGCAACATCCTTGTGAGGTGCAGAATTATTATCCAAATATTGGAGGTATGTAATGGTGTGTAGTGCACAAATTTCCAGTAACTTTTTAACAATGCACTGGTCTGATATATGATATATATCCCCGTATTTCTGGAATATCACCCAGTGACATAAATGTATATAAAATAAGTGATTTCTTCCATGAAAGCACAGTAAATGTATTACTCATGTGTCTATAATTCTCTTCCAATTAATTTTCTCAAAAAAATATAATTTAGTTGTGCTTGAGGTAACCGTCAGGGAACCCAGAAGTGCTGTTTGTGGGGGTACTGGGGTACAAGGCACTACGCTGATTTTTACGGGTGAGTGAAAAAGGCTGGTTCCTATTTTGGATATTTTGCAGTCCAAGAATATGTTAAGAGACAACACATGGATACAACAAAGAGACAGAGACATCTTGATGTTACAGTGAGAGGATTACAATTACTATAAGAAGTGGTGATCACAGCAAACCAGCTGTTTAACCATTCTCAGATAATTTTTTAGTCATTGCAATAGTGAGAGTTAGAGTTATTTCAAGGAGGATGACAAAATGACTAGGCAGACTTTTGTAATGTCTCCTTCACATGCAGATATAAAGACATGGGGAAAATACCTTCATAAGAAAAGGAGATGAAAAGCATTTCACCTTTGGTAAAAATGAGTTGAGAGCTAAGGATTCTAATTCACTGTATGAAATCACGAAGGATCAGAAGGGATAAGCCCTCAAGATAAAAACTGAAGTGAATTTGGGTCTAAAGTGAAATGCAAGGTATAGGCATGTGGTGACAGTAAAGTGAGGTGACAGGAGTGAAGTGCCAAGACAGAAGATGACAGGTGTGTTTTGATAGAGCTGTTTGGTAGAAGCTGTTGCAGTTCTAAGGCTGTAAGAGCATCTGTTTTTCAAACTCTTCAACGAAAGCCCCGTGTTTCTTCGCTGTTCTACAGGAGGCTGTGAGAAGTCTTCTAACACTTACTTTGTGTGGCCTCCATGACACAGACACTGGTTCTGTGCTTTGCAGCCATTTTAGGCCTGTGCAAGAGTGGCTTGCACCCTTGCTTGGTGTTCAGCTAAAACACTCCCTATGTTTGATATGTGCCTGAAGACTCAGCTGAGACACAGGGAAGGAGTGAATATTTACATACTACATTTGTCTCTGATCAATGTGGTCTCCATTCTTCACTGCTCATGGCAAAGCCCTCTCCACACATCATTCCTGAGGCTACAGATCCTTTGCCATATTGCCATTCGAGCCCTTTCAGACAGCCTGGCATGGTAGTTGCACATATCCCCACTGCATACCAAGGTGTAATGTAAACATATACAAACCCATTTTAAACAGGAAACAGCCTTGTTGTGGTAGCACTGAGGTCTGTGCAGATTAATCTATCCTTTGAAAAAGGCAGTAACCCTAATTTGTGTATTATTTCCAGTATAAGCACTTGGGTTTTGATCGAGCATTTAATGTACTTGATGTGAGTCTTTCCATTGCCTGCAATGGGCTTTGGATTGGAACCATAATCCGGATGTCTCACATGCATATACGTCCTTAATTAAAAATTTCTAAATTGCTATTACATAATGAGGATCCCAAACCTCCCATGAAGCATTTCCAGCTAAGCCAGTGAAAAAAAATGCACTCAGTATCTTGCCATCACAGTTAACATGAAGTAGAGCAATTTTCTGTACTGAGTATTGAGACAGGGGAATTATTGGTTCACTAAGAACACTAAGTGAATGTCCTGACTTTTGCATGCTTGTGATTTATAAACAAAGCTGCTTTACTGTAATTTAGCTACATTGCGCACATACATACATATGTATGTATACACACTCTTAGAAAGTTATGATCAGCTTTAAAAACTGGCTTAGAATGAACATAATAAAATAAACCTTAAATATACCAACTGCTTCTGTTGTTTCAGTTTCTGTTTTCTGTATTCAAATATGCCAGGCATACTTTAAAAAATGTTATATATATTGTTATACCTTTTTTACCGAGATATATTCTGTAGCAGCTGTCCATCATTAGCCACAGAATCATTTTACACTGACCTATATGAAAAAATTGAAGCAGGCCTCGATCATATTGCCTCTCTTGTGCAGTAAAAGCAGTCATTCAAGATTTTAACTAATTTAATTTTTTTTCAGCAGGAAATACCAGTCTGGTCTCATAGCAAGTGCTCTGACTTAGATTCATATGACCTGCTTTCTATTCCTGGCTCTGGCTCTGAGTGACCTTATGAAAGTCATTTTTATCTACTATTGTTTTTAAATGGACAGAAAGAAGTTTCCTAGCAGAACGGGTCAAGCATAGGCACTTTTTTTTTCATTATCCCACCTCAAAAACCTATCCCTGAAGAAGCTACACACCCACACATAAAAATGCCAGTCAAATGTTTGCCTCAAATAAGATGCTCTGCCTCTCTCCCTCCTGCTTTCTCTCTTTTGTTCTTTATAGCATGAGGAAGTAAAAGTAGAGTGCCTAAATAATATTCTTTAAATATACATAACTTGAGAAGACTAATTACATATAAATATTTCTGCTCCAGTAGGCTGAAGTGATCTCTGAAAGCAAATACAACACGGACAAAAGTGGGCTTCCCAAAATATTTATGGGCTTACTGTACTACTACACCCAATACATGATAAGTGTTTATTGGAAAACTGCCTTCCCCTTTAGCAGTATAACTGTCAGACAACAGTTCATACACAGCAACACAAAGTCATAACTTGGGAGATAATCTTTTATATGTTCCTAACAATATGCTTTGAAATTCTACATTTAAAAGGGTTTAAAAACACACAATACCCCAAACCATCAAATAAGCAGTAAAAGTAACATTCAGAGCCAGACACAAAACCAGAATGAAAAAGATTTTTTATTATTCTCCTCTGTATTACCATAAATGACATGCCATATTTAATTTTACAGTGCCCCTGGACAAATCATCAAATACTTTAATAACTACACAAACATTAATATTTAAATACAAGAGATCCCCTCAGTTACTGAATAATCATAACTCTGGATTGATAGGGTACTAAATGGAAAAATCTTGTTTAGACAGTTGTAAGAGGGGGGAGGGTCTTTAATGAAACAAGTTTGATGGTCTTGTCATCATAAAACTGATAGATATTTGGCACAATTTATATCTTTGCTAAAAAGAAGTTTGAGAAATGGAACAATTGTGGTGAAGATTAATTTTCCCTTCTTCTGCTGTGAGAGCATAGTCCTTTAGGTCATTAGCAGGAATGTGTGACATAGATTGCACTTTACCCATGCAAGCTCTGTGCTGACTCTTAGAAAATGCTCTTGTTAAATAGCTGTGACTTCTATACTTGTGGAATGGGCTACCCAGCTATCATCACAGCTATCTAGACTCATTTTATGAGAGTGATGAATATAGATGGTAAAAGAGACAGCATACAGAGTTCTGGCTGTCAGTGTTTGTTAGACCTGACCACCCATTCTACCCACTGTCCTTAGAGGTTTTTTTTAATCCAGATTTTGTCTTGTTGCATCAGCCACTCTTCCAATTAAATATTATACCTAATAATGGAAGTTTGACTACTAAACCACAATAAGAACAATGAATTGGAAGATATTTTTAATCCCTCTAGCACCACAAAAAACCCAGCACACAAACAAAACAAATAAATTAAACTAAACCAAAAAACTGAAAGACTTCTCAGTCAAAGTCACTCACGTAAGTGCCTGAACCAAAAGTCTGAGACGACTAGATTTTCAGGTCTCCAGATCTGGAGCTACCTTTATACATGCGTACCATGTGTCACTGAGCACAGATGACACTAAGCTAATGATAATATCTGATCATTGCTTGGCTTTTATTTGTATCAACTCATACTCTGCTTGGGTGCCACAGCTTTTGTAGCTAAATAAAATGCTTATGGACTGGGAGGCGGGCTGTGTTCACTCACCAATCCCTTATATTTGGCTTCATGCCTCTTTCCAGGAGAGTCTGTCTCTGTGATGCACCTTAACATTTTCTTTTCTAGTTTGGGGTGCTGCCTCAGACTCTGCCCTTTTCAGAGCTTCTTTTTCTTCTATGCACTTCAGCTTCATGGAGATAATACAGTTCTAGCTGTAATGTGTTTCTTGGTCCCTTCTCAACTGGGAAATACCCCTTTGAGGGAAATTCAAGGGTGAAGACAAATGCATTCACATTCTAGCTTTGCAGGAACAGAGGGGAGGAAATTGCACAGAGACATACGGCCCCTGAATAATAGGGCATGGACTGGCAGATCCTGGAAGCAATACCATTAGAGTACTCCTCCAGATGTGGACAGCTGACAACCTTTAATGATGAAGGCTGCATTCCAGGCCAGTTATGATGAACTAATTAAATATCTTGCTCCATTTAATAAAGGAAGTACAGAAGAATCCAAAGCTGTCTATAAATCACCTATCCACTGCCCTGCCAAGCTTCTACAATGGCAGGAAAGGTGAGCAAAAGAAAAGACAACAGGGCAAAACTAAAGGACTAAGACCAATGGAAGTTTTTGTGCTAGGGAAGAATGGCTGTTGTCACCACATCTTAATGAAAAAAATACTATGGAAACTCCAAAGCTACAGGCCTGGAATCAGAGTAGAGAAGGTAAAAACAGCATGTTAGCATAAACACTGCTGCTTAGAGCTGAGCAAATCTTTAAGTAAGTAATTAATTCTCTCTGTCTTGACTTTATATGCTTGATTTATCATCCAGTTCTGGTAACTTCATTTATTTTTCCTTTTCTTTGATATAAGGCAGCAGTAAAACAAGAAGTTGGAACTGAGTTCTTGATACTAAGAAAAGGGCTGATTACTGTCTGAGACTAAGTCTGGGCTTGGGCTGCCTCCACCTCTGCTGTTGCAGTAGAAATGCATGCTCCCTTGAGAGGACAGATTTAATCACTGATCACAACCTCTTTTTCAGGAGAAGAAAATGTAAAGAGACAGCAGTTTCTAGCAATAAAATTAAAACCGAAACAACATAAACCATTTCTCCCCCAGTCATTTCTTCGTCCTTCATTTCAGCTTTTCTTGAAATGGACAACCCATGCCCATTGATGAGATTTTGAGCTGTTCATGATTATTTGTAGTGCTTGAGAGAAAAGCTGATTTTGCACTTACATGTGAACAACAGAAAACACATTTTCACGTTTTTACTTCACTCCAAAAATCTACCTGAAACATGCTGAGAAACTAGAAATACATTCTTACAGATTAATCTAATTTAAAGACATTGAAACACTGGTGAGGAATGAAATTCTACAAAACTGTATTACTTTATGATAAAATTGTGAATGCAATGTACTGGAATAAGTAATTGAACTCCCCAAGTTGCAGTGTGATTTTTCCCTTCCCCTGTATGTGTATGGATGTTTGTATTTTTGTACAGCCATAGAAAAGCTACGGTTAAAGGATGTTTTAGTGAAGTCTTTCAATTTACTCTTAACAATTTTTTGAGATGCGTATACATTTTCCTCATTGCCAAGCATCCTCTTTCAAAGATATCTTTAAAGTCCTACAATTTGAAGGTTAGAGTGCCTTTTGCATATCACTTAAACATTCTGATTGCTTCCTATTTCTTGACAGAAACACAGAGAAGCAACTATTTTGTGACACTATATTTTGAATATCTGAAGTAAATTCTGAGGATGGACATAGTCCCAAGGTATACTGGAAGCATGAATTAATCCTGTGTGGGCTACAAATCATAAATGGAAATGTTGGAGAAGTCTTCTATTCATCAATAACACAATAACACAGCTCACAAAAGAGAAACTATCTTTTTTTCAGCCCTCTGTGAAATAAAGGTACAGATGGATGTCTATGTGCAAAACATCAGTGATGCCCAAAGCAAAGATTACAAATACTTTACAGAGTTGTTATCACCAAATTGGTACTCAGGAGGATATAGAAAGGCAGAAATTCGCCTTAGAGTTACAGAAGATGGTCATAGCACTCTACTTACCACTCTGTTGTCTGTTGCCATAACCTCTCAGAAAGCACAGATTACTGTTCTAGAGCAGGTTTCCTTTACTTTTTGTTTTCTAGAGCAGGATGGATTTTGCTTAGGATGTCACTTTACACTGATGATATTTAACTTTGCAAATGAAATTAATTGCTGAACGCTATCTTACACAAACAGCATGAGTGGTCAAAGAGTTTGCAAAAAAGTTCCTGTGGAGATCAAAACGATTTGGCATATGCAGTGGTTGAAACCTTGTCTCTATAATGGTTCTAGAAATGGCCTCATGGATTTAGCATGTTCCAGGTGGGATTCAGGGACATGCTATGTATACTGGTTGTGCTTAGACAGGATACCTTCCAAACTCAATTTTTAAATTATGCCTCTTTCCTGTGAAAGTCAGATATTGCAGAAGACAGTAACCAAAGTTACCATTTTTGCTTCACAGGAGGATCAAACTTCATGAAGATAATTGGTTGCTGAAGTCTGAAGAAATCAATCAGTGCACACATTTGTTTCACTGTAAGACCAGGCCTGACACTTTTCAGGCTAAATGAACACCTTTGGACAAGCCCATGGATGCCTATATCAGTTTGAACAGCTCCAAAACTTGCCATTCTTGCAGCAGTCTCTCTTTAAACTGCTGCAGTCCTTCAGTTCTTGTGCTGCTGTTTGTTTCTTCTACACGTAAGTATTTTGCTGAGATGTGGTTTATCTTGAGTTGTTTTCCTTCAAAATTATTTTAGCATGATCCTTTACTAAGCTAGATCTATATGTTTTTTGTATTAATACAAAATGCTATTTCCTTTACTGTGTAACTGCATTTTAGCATACCATGTCAGGAAGGTGCATGGAAGTAAATCCCAGAGCTGCACAGTCCAGAATATTGTCTCCAAGAAAATAAAATATATTTTTTTAGAAACATAGAAGTATTTCCTGGATTTAAGTGCCAGTGGAACTGATACTGGTAATGTCAGTTTCATCAGGTAGCTCTCGTTCAAATGTGACAAGAAGTCATCACCTTGGTTGCACAGAATGCCACCAGGCTCCAAGAGACCTGCATCCCTTTTCTCCAAGGTAATACAACTGTATCCAATAGTCTTCATTCTTGATGTTTTCTTTCTTGTATCTCTTGCTGGAATAGGCTGAAAATTAATGTGTTTCACTGGTGGATGTGATTACCCTGATCCGTCTGAAGCATGTGATGACTTTCATGTGTTTTAATAGCTGCTGTAAACATTCAGGCAAAGCAGTGGTGTAGATGAACACAGAAAATAATAAAATCATCTGGTTTTGATGAAAGTGTGTAAAACTCTAAAGTACACTTAAAAACATGAAGCAAAAGTTTATTGAAAATATAAAGCAGCTTGTCCTCAGCAAATTTATGATTTACACCAGATTTAAATGCACCATAACACAGTTGGATCAGCTTGAGAGAGTTGGTTTTCAGTGTCTGGAATAATATGTAAGGTGCAGAAAAAATGTGCATTTGCAGCAAGTCTGTTCTGATGGAAAGCAGCAATAATGAGGCCTCAGATCTTTGAGCTCCTGGTGGCATGAGAAGCATCCCAGGGACTTAGAGATCTGCAGAAGGATGGCCCATTTTCCAAGATAGGTAACATGGATGCCTCTGAAAATCTCACTAAGAATGCTGATATTGTTGCAGGGGGCAAATCCTCCTCAAACTAGATATCTCCTAGGGCTGTAGAGAAACTACATTCATTGCTATGTCAATCTGTAGGGGGCTTTAGCTCTTAGAGGCATAACTAGCCTGTAAATATCCCTGGGACTTTTTCCTGCACTCTGAACCAATTATAAAGGCGACTTTTATATGGACATAAGAGTACAAGAATCACCAGGCTGATTCAGATCTCACTTGCTCCACTGACCTGTCTTACACGGTGGCCGCTACCAGATAGCTCAAAGGAAGGTGGCAAAGCTGACAGACTTCATACCTAAGACTGGATTAATACCAGAAGGGAGGTTTAATTCACTTTGTAAAGCTATTATTATCTCTATGGTAATTCTGGATAGTTTAGTCTCAATGCTAAACTTGATAAATTCTTGGCATCAGGGACTTCCACAAGTGAAAGGCTTCCCCTAGATAATTACTGGTTACGTGACACCATTCCCTCATTGGCTTTGAATTTCTCACCTTTGAACTTCATTGCATGTCATTTTTTTCTTGCATCACGATATAAGGAGAACAGAAATTCCTGACCTACTTTTTCTATTTTATTCTATTCATAATTTTGTATCATATTATCCTCTCCCCTCTTATTTGTCTAATTACTTAATTAAGAACTCCTCCATCTACTCAGTTTCTCATCAGCTACTACTTAAAACCACAGCACTTTTTTCTTCTGGTGACTAAATTATATGCTACAGACAGGAACAGGATAAACTGAGGTGCCCACAGCTCTTTGTGGGGGCTGGGAACTGTATGACACAATTTTTTGTCTTGTGTACTTTTCTAATAATTGTGTGTTGAGTCAAAGTCCTTGCCAGTCCCAGGTATACAAGGTGTCTACGTCCTGTTCTGAGCTGCTACTTCTTCACAAAGCACAAAGTCTGCAATTATACCCTGACACAGGGCAGACCAAGAAGGGAAGAATTCTGTGCCTTCTTGTATGACTTCATACAGAAGTACCAGATGCACCCAATTAATGACAAAATAATGAAGGGTCATTGACCATTTAATACAAAATAAGATCTCTCAAAATGCCTTTTTCATGATGTTGTTGTGGGGGGTTTTTTGTTTGTTTGGGTTTTTTGGTTGTTTTTGTTTTTGTTGGTTTTTTTTTTGTTGTTAGTTTTGGGGTTTTTTGTTTGGCTTTTTTTGTTTGGGTTTTTTTTTGGTTGTTGTTTTTGGTGTGTTTTTGCAGTTTTTTTTGTTTGGTTGGGTTTTTTTGCTGTTTTTTTGGTTTTTTTTGGTTTTTTTTGTTTTTTTTTTGTTTTTGTTAAAACAAAGGAAAGAGCACATTTGGAAGAAAAGTTTTCTCTATATGCCAAATGTGTTTCCTGGGTCCAAAACACTTATCTAAGAGGAATGAAGTAATGACACTAAACTTTTGTCTGTTCAAGATAAAAATCACCAATTGCATGGCTAGAATACTGGTTTTCAGATGGTTCATTCAGTGGAGCTTGGCTACTCAGAGCCTTATTATATTCCCAGTTATGTGTTGCTGAAGCAGAAGTGCTGTGCACTGAAGATTCAGGGCAGCGCGACAGAGAACAGAATTAGGCCCTCATGAAATCTTAATGCATTGTGAAGCTTTCCAGCTCACATACATACCCCAGTGAGACTGGGAAAAGCCTAGTTCAAAAACTGTCTAGCATGAGAGGATATGGTTCAGTTCTGATGTGATCTAATGAAAGATGAACCAAGCTTCTTAGAAGTCTCATAGGATTTTTACCTCAGTGGTTATAGACAGGTATGTAGATGGTATACCTAAGCTGAACAAAAGAGAGGGGAGGAGAAAGGTCTGGAATTAATTACATATCTTCTCTTGGAATAGCCTCATAAAACTCTTGTCTGATCAAAGCCCCTAAAAACAAGGAAAAAAACCCTGCTTACTAAAAAACTAAAAATAAAGTTAAACAAAAGATGTTTTAAATATGGGACCGTACAAGGGAGAGAATTCCATGAACTTTTGGCTTATTGGGCTGACAGTGTTTTCTAAATGGCAAATGCTTGAAGGTTCAGTTTTAGGACAGGTTGTTAGTTGCCCAAATAGACTGAGTGCTCCCAGAGGCTGTTTGAGTGTGTGGTTAAGGGCTTGCTGCTAAGACAGGCTATACAGAAACACTCAAAAGACCCTGCATGCTCTGCCAGATCCTTCTGATTTATTTATTTGAATAAGCCACTAGGCCCAGACTAAGCTCTTTAGACACTACTCATTTGTAGGTGGTTCTGCACATTACTCTTTTCTTACAACCACCAAACAAATTAACATAGATATGCAATACTGTTGCTTTTCTTAAAAGCTGAGCATTCAGTGTTGAGAGGGTTTTGGAATATAACCTTAGAAAACTAGGGCCCAGACCTGAAGGCTTTTAAGGAAGGGACAGTCATGAGTCTGGATGATATTGTTGGCTGTGAAATACAATACTGACTGTGTGAATACAGTAAGATTGAATCTCTTGATTTAATCTCTTCGTGGTGGACATGATGGGGAGGGAGTACACTATAGTTTCTCCATGTAATGACCACATTGTAAAGGGTGGAGCACAGATGAATTTGGCTTGGGCCAGTGGCTCCTCCAGGAACTGCCTACTGATGTGCAGAAAGGATGGGGCATGTTTAACAATCAGTTTTTAGTGCTTTGAAGTTAACCATTACTTTTAGTCACACTGCATATATTTCTGTCAGCAGTGGACAGGTAATAAAATACAAGCATGTCGGGTTTCTCTGTCTCCCATATGCATTATCTCCCCTTTGGTGTGAGTGGGAGTAAACCAAAAGTAGTAATGAGATGAACTAATTTCCTCAATAGGCTTGAATTCAACTTCCTATATTAATCCAACAGCCAAGCTGCTTTGCCAAGCTGCTTTGCCTTCACTGTTACTTTAACTTATTTTGGCTAACTCTGGCTTGCTCATGAAGATAGGTACACAACTTCTTTTTAATTGAATGTGACATGCACTGCTACTCTATTTCTTTTAACCTCAGTTTGGTTGCTTACCAGCTATGAATAGGGGTGGTTATGGATATTTGATCATGGCTACTATTATTTTTCCAGTGACAAAAATCAACCAACCACATCTGTATTCCCAAGCACCAATACAAACTGGAAGTCAACTGACTAGACAAAGGAAGGTTTTTTCACAGGCAAATTTGAGTTAGACCACTTTTTTTTCTTCTTTTTTGGTCATTTGCAATAGCAGATATTGGCTGCCAGCCACACTGGCTCCCAGTGGACCTTGAGAAGACCTGTACTCCAGAGCCATTTCCTCCTTTGAAAGGATGAATGTATTCCTACTTGAGAGAACTGTGCGAGTCTTGAGTGGAACTGATCACTCCTTGTTTTCTGAGCTGGAAAAGGATGGTGCTTGATCAGGTAGGCTGTGGAGAGCTCAGAGTCAGCAAATCCTCAGCAGCTGAGTGTACTGTAGCAGGACCAGGAACCAAGAGTTTAACACAGCAAGTAGGAAGACAGGTATCTCAGGAGATGAGCAGTCATTTCTTCTCTAAAAGTGGCATGGTATCCAAGGAGGGTAGCCTAGGAGGGATTTTGTCGTGCCTCCACATACACTGAGAAAGGCATAGGTATGAAATATCCCTGATGAGAAGCTAAGCAGCATTATGTGCAATGGTGAGAAATGTCACCTCTGGATGAGTGTGACAGTGGCAAGGAGGTATGCACAGAGAAATGGTTAGAGTGGAGACTGCCCTTGAAGAAAGATTGACTCACCACCGTGTGTCCAGCTCTCTATTCTCTGTGATCGTGCTCACAAGAGTAACTGGAAGAGGCTGCTTTAAACTAGCCAGTGAATGCTAGACCATGTGCTTGCTGTTCCAGGAGAGCCAGACATCCCCTATTTTCCGGGGTAGCTCCATGCCACAGGTCACTTCCCAATTGTCAGTGTTCTCCAGCTGCTCTCATTTCACAGGCTTCTCTACAAAATTGCTCCAGTAAGGCATTAGAACTGCAGATGCGCTTGGCATTTGGAAGAGGCATCTACAACATTTGATTTTCTTCTGCTTCTTTCTGCTTCCTTGCCCTGTTATCCCTGGATTCTGTGCCTGCCTCTTTCTTGGTCCTGTCTCTGTACCAACCGCTTTGGCCAAAATGCTCCGATACTCACTGAAAACCCTCTGCTTATATGCTGAACATCTCTGCATGAGCAGACCTCATTATCATGTGGCAAGAGGTCATTTACATATGCAAATCAGGTTAATGAGAGCAGAACTGTAAAAGGCTTCATTCTGGAGGCATTTGCATATCTAGCTTTAGAAATATTTGAGTGCTCTGCCCCTAGCTGTGCAACCAGGACACAGAAGCCCTGGCAGTATGTCAGTGGCGATTATATCCGCAGACAGCTGCCATCCTGGTTTGCAACAGCCTCTATCCGAGGTACTGGCTTGTTTGAACACAGAGGGTAGTTGTGTAATGTGCGCTTCTGCACCAGACTACTAAGAAGCAGTTAAGCCTTGGCCCTTGTTGGGACAACATGTGGGCTTCTGACAGGTAGATATATGCATTTCAGTATGAAGAATACAATTTCCTACGGTGCTGTCACTAATGCACGCCCGGTGTATGATGAACGAGGAAAACAATGCAGGTGCCAGGCACAGCTCTCTAAGAAGAATACACTGTGTGTGACACAGCTCCATGCAAAATACTGATCGCGTTTCTTCTGTAACTAACCGGGCCTTTAGCCCCCAGAGTACAAGAAGAGATCTCTTTTGGATGTTTGTAAATTACCCATGAGAGAGCTCAAATGACCTCCTCTGCCACAAACAGAACAGGCTGCCCCTGGTCCCTCTCTTAGACAGGTTCTGGGCAAGCATTTTAGGTGCATTTTGACTGTCTAATTGTGAAGCAAATTTGCACAAAGAGTTCCTTAGAAGAAGCATCTTTTGCTGATCCTTTTTTTTTCCCAGTGGTTTTATTTTCAAGAAGGAATACGAATGCTTTTTCACTATAAAGATTTCTCAGGTATTGCTCTCTGCCAGGGACTTCTGTGCCTGATTCCAGGGAGAAAAGGCAATTACGTCATAATTTCTGAGAAAAGTTACTGATTTTCCCTTTGCTCCTGCCCAGTCCTGAGTAAGCTAAGCATGTTTCTGGCACATCCCAATGACTAATGAAAGAAAAGACACTCCTTCTTGAAGGAGATATTTCTCTGCCTTGATACACAGTACTACAACCTGTAGAGCTGCCAGGCAAGCAGCCAGGCGAGCAACCTCAGAGTGAGCTTGGTGCATAGTTTTGGTGATGACCCTGTATGTATTATGCTGGAATGAGCCAGAATCTTTTCCAGTCTCCAAAGAAGAGGATCTAAACCAAAATGCCCCTTTTATGCCCTCATCTTCTCTCTACCTCCACTTATTCTTAGGGACATGCAGATCACAGAGAATAATTTAACGTAATTCAAATAATAGTGTCCAACTGTTCAACAGTATGTCCAGTCCCCTGTGCTATTGTCCACAGATTTTCTCTCACCTGGCCTTGCACTTCTAACTCTACTTACTCAGTGTGGGTCAAACTCCCCTGCAGTAACTCCTTAGAGTGATTCCTGTATTGCAACACTTTGCCTGTAGGTATTCTCAGCAGCTCTAACATGACAGACAAGATTAATTATCTGTGCCTATAGGAGCAAGAATAGATCTTACACTTTTGTGGAGGAGGAACCTGAGACTGAGCTGGTTTCTTCCTCTCAGCTGATGGCTATCACAGAACACTCTCTGTCCATATACAGTACACAAACACTTTGGCATTTGCCTACTTTATGACACATCAGTTGATGGACACCACCATCTAATAAACCAGCTGCTTTTTGCATGGGTGAGATTCTCACACTTGTAATGAAGCATAAATTTACCAGTGTACCTGAAAGTCTGGATACCCCTTAAAGCCTATGTCACGCACCCTGTGTGCTCACATGTCAGACGTACAGCCTGCAGCTGAGCAACCTATCTTACTGATTGCACAGCTGGATGTGGTCATGACTTCATCACTGACAGCTCATAGCTATGAGAATCCCCCCTTGTTTAAGAGCACTCTGGACTCAGCAGTCAGCATCCCTGCTGTGACCCCAGATAGTCACCTTTGGAAGCTGATCTCTCAGAAAAGCATTCCATCATTTCAGAGCAGAGTTGTCCTCCTCTGTTCAACAAACTCTGCCACACAGGTTTGCTAAGAGAAGAGAAAGGCAAAATACAAATTGGAAAAATAAATACCTGTGGGGCTAATGAAAGTTGATGTCTTTTTTCCATGTTTGAATTCTACTTTTCAACTATGAAAATTCAAATTTAAGTAGCTCAAACTTACTGTCTTTGTTGTTTCTGGAGCTGTGTCTTTGTTTTGCTGAATATCCCCTTTCCATTACACTCACGTTTAAAGCTTCTCACACAGAATACAATTTACCTCCTTGTGTAGTGTGAGATCAGAAGCCAGAGATTCTGTTTAGTAAACGATGGCTTAAGAGATGTTCTGTTTTACATAAGCAATAGC
Organism: Pardalotus punctatus; assembly: GCA_013400915.1. Lineage (NCBI taxonomy): Eukaryota > Metazoa > Chordata > Aves > Passeriformes > Pardalotidae > Pardalotus > Pardalotus punctatus. The sequence goes on along the minus strand of VZTX01022515.1, from coordinate 252,873 downwards.
CTAAAAGCAGCCAAACCAGAAGGGCAAAGAAAATGTAATCATTTCTAGGAAAAGGGAGCAGCCCTCTCATTATCATTCATTTGTTGGAAACATATATATGGAATTTTTTTTTTAGGTATTAATAATAAACAGTTTTTCACTGAATCACTTTACAGGCTGATAATATATCTTCCATATTTTGCTTAAAATCCAGCCCTCCCTATCTTAAGAGCACTGAACTGATTTTATTGCCAATTCTGAAAAGTGTTAACAGGAGTAAATCTCCCCTCAAATTACTGCTGTTGTTCCCTTGCCCTGAGCCAAATTCACTGCTAAGCACCTCTGACCACACAGCCCATATAAATGTACATAATAGAGGAAGCACCTCACATCTGTTTATTCTCACAGAATGAGAAAAAAAAAAGTACAAAAACCTATGTTTCTGTAGTTTTTGATATATAAACATATATATTTGGTTATAGCTCACTTCTTCGTACCACATGCCCACTATTCAGCAGAAAAACTAAAGTCAGATATGCAGATGCCAAAAAAAGTACGTAACATCCAGAGGAAAAAAAGAGGGAAACTAAAGCCATTTGGCGGTGTCAATTTTCATTGTGCATTACATTGTGGGAGAGCTTTTGAACTCTGGTATGGAGGAGCTTTATTAGAAACCAATTCTCCTCAGACCTCTGGAGGCCTAGTCCTATACATGAGCAAGCCAGGTGCCAAAAAGAAATGGGGAAACTCATATAGAAGTGTGTTTCTAAGGTTTGAGCCAAACACAGTGAACTACAGCAAGCAGGATTGCTACCAATGAGTCCAAGTCTTCCTGCAAGAAATTAAAGATATTTCTTACTTTTTTTCTATCTCCTATATTAATTTCCCGTATTTTATTTTTCACTTCTAACATCTCCCTTGTTTTTGCAGCTCCTGTGATATACTGATCCTTTTCCTCCTTCATCTTTTGGTCTTCTGATGTCACCTATTCTCCTTCCTAATTCTCATCTTATTATAGACTTTCTCTGTGTCCTGTTTTCCTCTTCTCCACATCTACCTCCTTTCCTTGTTCTTTATTTACCTCCTTTCCTCGCTCCCTCTGAATTACAGTGGCATAAGTTCATGTAAAAACTGAACAATATAACTATGATGAATTTTAGACAAAAAAGTGAAGCAGCAAATGACTTCGTATTATATTAGTTGGAATTAGTAAGCATTCTTACAGAATTCCAGCTCAACAAAAGTGTCATCATTTATGTATCTGGAGACCTGGGAATTTAATTTCATTTTCAGTGCTGCATTTTGCTCAGGTTTTGCTGATAGACTGACAAAGCAACCTGAAAATGAAATGATTTCAACAACTGTGAAATACTGCATGACATAACACTCAACATAAAGCCATCATTCTCTGTGTTTACATCAGTACTGATTCTTAACAGCACGCTGTTAACTCAGCATAAAGCTCTGCTGCTCTGAAACAATTCAGGTACAAGGACAACTCTTTTACAGCCAATCATGCTCTGTCCCTATAAAGAATTATTATATCAATCTAAACTGGCATGTAAGTTAATACTCACCCCTCAGCAGCTTAAATTTACATTGCGATCCACAGACTTACTCATCTCCCACTGCTGAGAATCATAACCCCATGATCACTACATGCACATCCACACTATCCCAAGAATCAATGGCTGCTACAGCATTATACATATTATCAAATCCAGCTGCTTGTCAATTAACCCAGTATGACATCTGCATGAAGGATTTAAATAAGGAGCATCGTATTATGCTGTGTGATCGATAAAGTGAAAATGCAGGCACTGACAAGGCTTACCATTTGGCCTGATACCACAGCATCCATCTCTCTGAATGGAAGTTATTTATGTTCCCACTGAATTATGGCTTGTGTTCAAATATTGGCAAAGATGCAATGTACAAGAAGTGCAACATCTACAGTATGCTGTGATTGGCTGCAGCTCTTGGGAATCTCTGGAAAGGTTAATTCTCCTTCAGGAGCACAGCTCTTAGCCCAGGACTTAGGAGTGGATCCTTTTCATCTCAGACAAAAATGCTAGTGAAAAAATTACCAGATGAGCAGATGTGTTCTTCAGCACACACATGTACAGTGGAAAGAACACCTTTCATAGTGCTGAAAAAATCTCTCCCATTGAATAGCGGCAAGCGATATAAAGTGTGTTTAAAGGATTCCTGTTAAGTTTTGCTCAAAATTTAGGCTCTGTGTCAAATAACTTCTTACCAACTTAATTGTGATAGAAGTGTTTCTATTAAGAAACATTCCAGTGGAAACAATTTGGTAGCAGACAGATAAACCTCAGTAGTACCTGCAGAACAAACGTGTGGCATGGTGCTGCTACACAAGTCAGGTGCGTTGCATGTTAAAGGACAGAGAGGCTGTCTAATGCCCATTGCTCAATTAAAAAAAAAAAAACTCAGAAAAGAAACATGGGTGGAGATTTAACATTTGGGAAATGAGTATCTACACAGGCATTGTAAGAAAGACACTACCATTGAACCTAATATTATTTCAGTGCCCACATCCATTGCCACTGCAGGCAGTAGAAATTCTTCCATTAATTTTAATACCACCGGCTATAAAGTTCCATAAAAATTTTTCCTTCTACCTCACTCTCTCCCACAAAATAATTTTTGGCTCATGATGTTTTTACTCCCTCTCTTCTGAGCATATTATTTCAAACGCTTGATATTTCACATGTGAATGGGTAACGTAAGCCCTATTAAAACATACAGAGACAACTTTCAATTCACCCCTTGAACATTATAAAAATTTATGAGCTCCCTAAATTTGAGAATTTGGCTTGGTACAGCAAGACAGCAAACCAAAATGTTTGCCTCTAAACTCCCTAGATCTACAGGTGCCCAAGTATGAGGCCTCTTAGGAATCTCATATCTTCAGGAAACAGGTAACAATAAAGACCAAAGAGCGCTTTTTTTGGTGCTGCTTTAACAAGCAAGAATACAACTGAAATTTTGAATTTATAAAAATTTGGATGATTTCATGGGACAGGGCATTTCTGAAACAGAAGCTAAAATTAAGTATCTCCCTTTTGCTCGATTCTTATATTAAGTTCACAGAACTATATGTAGTCCTCCAGCCATGTTTAGAGCTCAGATTGTTTTGTACGCACTAAGGATGTATTGTATTGAATATTGACTTATGTGTTTTGCAATATACTTATTCCTGGAGTAGCCTCTGAGAAGCAAGGCTGCTATGGAAAACTGGAAGACTCACAAGGACTGTAGGCTGCATCTTTGAAAAGTGTTGCCATGGTTGCAATGGAGTGAACCTACTCCTTCCTCTGGTTCTGCCACAGAACCTGGAGCCTGAGATGAGATGGATGTTGCAACCAGCCAAACAAGGGGACATAAGGGTGTGGGAAACAGGAATGTAACTGCAGAAAGATTCAGGAGTCAATGGACGGTGCCCCAAACTGTAATGCTGGTGATGCAGCCTCTTGAGAAAGGATGACCTCTCCTCTCAAACCATGTGGCAAATGTCTTCTGATAGGTGAAGAGTACTTGTATGAGTGTGTGTATAGGTGGGGAGTGTTAGCTTGACCATGACAAGTCAGGAGTCAGAACTGTTAAGAGACAGATGAACGTTCTCATGCTAAAAATTAGTAAGGGAAAATTTGCGTAATAGTTCTGGGAAGATCTAAGAGGCTGTTTGTCAATGATAAGAAATAAAACAAAGTAAATCTCTGTAAACAGTCATCTCTTCTTCTTGGTAGATTCCATATGAATATGTCTGAGAAAAAAAGGGACTGAAAAACTCCTGAAGACCTCTCCCATGGCAAACTGTGAAAAGCTATGGTATGCTATAAACAGATAGAAAAAATGGCATCTCTCTTGTAGTACAACACAGCCTTCTACTGAGATACCAGCCTGTAAAAATTATAAATTACTTACTTTCATAGAAATCATCCAGACAAAAACATATACTCAGATGCCAAAGCTACAGTCCTTCAAAGCAACACAAGAATAAATATACACCTCGATTTTGCAGAGAGAACTACCATGACTCTGTGTAAGTGTAAATAGCATAAGCAGTAGGCAATAATGCTTGTTTGTCTCACCTTAAAATATAGTGGTGAGATCCGAGCAGAGAAACAAGTGGTTGTGTTAGCTGCACAAGTCTTTTTATCCATGTCTTATATTAAGTATTGCCAGGCTATAAAGAATCAGGGAGCCAAGTATCAAGAGAGCTAAAATAAAACAATACCAGTGATGGTCATAATAATGCATTTATGTTTCCTTTCTTTTGGTTCAGAGCTGCTACAGCACACAACGTGAGTTTCTGCTGCAAATAAGAGGACCAGAAACAGACTTTTCTCCTTTTAGATAAAAGCCAAAGTTCTTACTTGACTTGTGAACTGGAACTTTACAGAATTTCCACCACAGAACATCAGTTCACGAAACAATCATGAGAGCTGACAACACTGTATTATGAAAACTGTGTTTAGGAAACAAGCAAAAATTGCAGACTGGTGTAAATCACAGCTACACCTTGTTCAAAAAGAGCCACATGCTCAATGTCAAAAATGGGCAGAACTCCAAGTAAGATGTGTACTTGTCAATTAGTGGATGAAATTTAATATGTAAAGGAAAAACCATATTGCACACAGGAGAAGATAGCTCAGAGAGGGGTAATAGCCACACACAAAAAAAATCTCCCACTTCATTGAAATCCCTGAAGAGGTAATGACTAGTGATAGTGGTGACTATTGATAGCTTTTGGCTGGCTCACCTGAAATGATGTTGGCAGAACATATCCAGGTCTTACCTCTGCTGAACTGACAGGCTGGTTCGTGCAGGATCCCAGCCTGAGCAGGCTCAGGCGAGTTTCATGGCATTTAGGGGAACATTTGTGTGCACTTTAGGAAAGGAGCTCAAGGCTTCATAGAGCAGGCACTGTCTCAGCCCCCACACCCGAGTGAAGGTCTGTGGGATATCTAAAGTGGGGGCCATGAGGTACCATGGCTCTTGGAATCCTGCACTCCCAAGGCAGCACAGCCTCTGCCCAGGGCCAGCCTGCTCACACGGAGAGACAACTGAGAGGGGACCTCATTAATGCATACAAATATCTAAAGGGGGGGGTTCCAAGAAACTGTAGCCAGGCTCTTCTTGGTGGTGCAAACCATTAGAACACAAGGGAAACTGATGCACAAGAAGTTCCACCTGAACATGAGAAAAAACGTCTTTTCTGTGTGGGTGACAAAGCAGTGGAACAGATTGCCCTTAGAGGTTGTGGAGTTGCCCTCACTGGACACATTCAAGAATCATCTGGACACAATCCTGTGCCATGTGCTCTAGGATGACCCAGCTTACGCAGGGAGGCTGGAGCAGGTGACCTACTGTGGAGCCTTCCAACCTTACCTATTATGTGATTCTGTGATCCTTTAGGCGGCACAAAAATTGATTTCTCTGTTCCTTTTTACACCTCCTTGGCAATTCGTACCAAACCGACACAGATTTTTTACTGTAGAGACCTTGAAGATAGGTGAAGCCAGCCGACAGGGCCTGCCGGGGAGGATGCAGGGCAACGAACCCCGTGAAGGGCTCGGCGGGAGAGGCCTCAGCCCCGACCCAGCCGTGGCTTTCGGAACTTGGACCCTGCGGTGGGACGCTACGAGCCGGCCTCAACCCCACGGAGGAGCGCTCTCCGCCGAACCTACGCCTGCCTCCTCCTGACGCCAGCGAGCAGCCGGAGGTGAGCCCTCAGCCCTCGCCGCTCCGGAGCTCCAGGCCGGGTTTTGCGGGGGGCCGCGCTCCCCGCGGCAGAACGAGCGGGGCCGGGGCGCGGCGGTGCCTGCGCTGGGCCGGGCGCGGGAGGGGGCGGGGAGCGCCCG
>VZTX01022515.1:39658-246910 GCA_013400915.1 Pardalotus punctatus | reverse complement strand
CCCCCCAACCCCCCCGCTTAAAAATTAAAAGCCAGAACATTTGCAAAAAATAAAAATAATAAGAGCTCCTCTCCCCCACGTTAATTGCAATGCAAAGGGAGATGTTGCATTACGGATCCTGCCTGGGCTGTGCTGGGCTCTAATGAATGCGCCGAGCCTTTGATCTGGGTGAGTCAGTTGGGTTCAGTTGTGCCGGAAGGTTAGTTGCACATCCTGGCTGATCTGAAATTCGATCAGCAGAGGGGGCAAAGAAAAAGAAAAGCATTTTAATGGGAATCAATAGAGGATCACAGGGTCCTCGAAGGAAATAGGTGTTGATTAAAGATGTGTGGGGTTTGTTGGCTTTTTTCTTTCTTTCTTTTTTTTTTCCCTCCCTTTTTTCCATGTACACGACTTGTTTAAAAATAAATAAACACCAAAAGCATCCCGGCAGAAACGAGGGAGGGCAGGCTGGAAAACAGCTTTCCCAATCACCCGTGTGTTTGTGTTCCAGGGAGGCAGTCAGCAGACCGAGAGTTTGTGCAATGCTTCAAGCTACAGCGCGCAAATTTAAAGCAGTAGGCTCCAAAGGGTAGCTCCCGTTCTCACTGCACTGCATTTCTGTGCCTGAGCTGTTTACTGGTGCATTATTAAATAAGCCCAAAACACTCGCCCCTCTCCCCTTAAGCCAACTTTTTTCTCCCTCCCCCTTTCCCCCCCCCCCCACCCCCATTCTGCCTGCTGCCGAGCTGCAGGGATTAGAGATGCCCGACATGAAGGTGCAGACCTGTTTCGTTGCAGTCACAGGTTTCAAAGCTAAACTTTCTAGGCACGTTTTCACTGTTGAGGAAATACCGAGCTGGAAGGTCTGTATATATTGCCTGACTTTACGTGAAAAAGAGGGAATTACAATTGTGTTGAACATTTTTTCCCTCAGAAGGAGGTGAGTCAACTTCCTACACAAAGACTTGAATCACCGGCCCTTCACATTGCAATAAAATCCGGCCTCTCTTCCATTCATGTGTGCGTGTATACATGCACACAAAAAATGGGGATTGCAATTGAAGAGCTGGGAGAAGCTGCTGGCAGAAGGCTGAACGTTCCTGGCATGAGTATATGCTGGTTGTCATCACAGAAACGGGGCATTGCTGTGCTGTGGCGGTCATGTTTTTATCCAAATGGGAAACCTTCTGATCAGTTCAAGTTTCTTGTTGAGTTGCCATTTCTTCTGGTTTTGTGTTCTGGCGTTTCTCTCCCTACCTGCTGCTAAAGATTAGCACATATTTCAGAACTGTTGCTGTTAATGGCATTGCAGCGGTGTGTCCAAGTCCCACGTAGAGCATGAATTCGTGCAGATGCTCATTAACAGGCAGCTTTTCAAATGGGGACACGGACTGGGAGGAAGGACCTCCCGATGTAAGGCCATAGAGGTTTCCTGCCTCCCAGGTAAACACAGGCCATGCAGTCTCACCATGTGGTGTTTGAACATCCTTATCAACAGCTGAATTGCAGTTGCAGTGATGATTTTCATTCTGAATAAGAAATAGGGAACAATTTTTCTATCTTTATAGTTTTTGCCCAGTGTTTGTTTAAACTAAAAATGTTTTTGGGCTCCTTTTTGGATGTTCTGGCAAATACTCATCATAATTTGCCTCCAATTGAATTAAGCATTTATTTACTCCACTGTGAGATCTGGTCATTTTAAGATAATTTTCTTCTTTAGAGAAATGACGGTGAGGTATAGGTGCCAGGGCCAGGTTTGGCATTGACAGATATGCAGTTAGTATCAATGATTTTTTATGGTCCTTTCTTCTGCATGTGGCAGGAGAAACCAAAATGGTGTACCAGCCCTGCTTTAGTGGATGAAATTTGATTTTTATGTAAGCGTTTGGCCAGATATATGTGTATTTATAAATGTTTATTTCAGTGGTCTTTGAAGAAGACTGGTGGAAAGACAGTGTTAGATAACATGATCACTTGAGGATGACCATTTTATAATAGTATGAGGATTTCTTCTCCTATGAGATGTAATTAATTTATTTTAAAATTGTGATGACAAGGATAAAAAATGCTCTGTTTACTGCAGGACAAAATGCAATAGAGTATGGGATATAATAAGTGCCATTGTCACTCACTGTCCTGTGAATACATGGAAGACAATGGAAGGTCAAGTATCTAAATTAGCTCTTCTAGGTTTGTGCTCATGGAAGGTACCAGGTTAATAGCCTAGGAGAATGAATGGTTTCTTTTATTGTCAGAACTGGTACAATCATGGGATCTTTCCCACACCTTACCTTACTCGTCACTGCCTCAAACCATTTTTTGGAATAGACCACAATTACACCCAGAACCTGCATAGACTTGTGTTTTTAAATTTATTTGTAGAGCTAAGTCATTAGTACTAAGAGGCTGTGGAGACCCGAGAGGCTGTGGAGGCTGAGCTATCTGCTGAGAATGCTAAGAAAGTTGTGAATTATTCAGTTTTTATGTGGATACTTGTGAAGTACCACTGGAACATTTCATATAAACCAACATTCAGCAGATTACCTGCATCCATCCTGGCCTAGATTTGTTCTATGAATGAATGGCTCTCAAGCCCTTAAAAATGCCGTGGGCAATCCTGTTCTATTATCTCCACCATTGTTTTTCCATCCAGATACCACAGGGATGAGCACAATCAGCAGAGAAAATGAAAATCAAATTGCCTACCAAGAGCTGACCATATGGGGCAGCTGGTTGCTGCTTCCCAACCCCCTGCCTGTTGTCTCTTCCCTGCCTCCAATGATGTGCTACTGAGTGCTAGTCAGTCCCTGTCACCCCTTCCAAATCTGTTTTTATGCTGCAGACAAGCAAATTTCCTCAGGTTTTATATTTTCTGAGAATGTATCCTCTTTTCCCTCCAGTTTTCTTGTTCCTCTGCAGACTAAAACTGTTTGTTTGGTGTGCCCCCCCTCTGCTCCCCCCCCCGCCTACTTCTGCTCCTTTGATTATGAACACTGGGCCTAGAAATAAGGAAAGGAGGCCAAGAGGAAAATGTGTCTCACTAAGACTTGCCAGATATCCAAGTTGCATGTGGAGAGACAGAGTTTCAGCTCATGTGTCTGGCTCGGACAGCAGCGTAGACCATTAAACATCCTGTTGTCTGTCTTGCGCTGGCCAGACAGCACAGCTCCTCACTGACACCTGAAGGGGCTGGAGTAGTGGGAGTTACTGCCGTGTTGAGCTGGGGTAAATCTGGTGGGTTATTGGTGGTTTCTGTGCCCAGGGATGCATTTTATGCTACACCTTAAGAATGAGGACATTGGGAGGAGGAGAGGTGTCTGCAATCAAAATGCTATCACCTGTCACACAGAGAAGTACAGTGCAAGTTTCCTCCTGCCAGCTTGTCCTCTTAGAGTCTCTGGCCCTTGGTTTCTGCAGGGTTCTACAATAGTGATGGGTGGTAAGTTATTATTATTATTATTATTATTATTGTTATTGTTATTGTTATTTGCTTATTGCTTCATGGCAGTTCACGTGGCCCAGTAAAAACTGGATCCCTCTGTGCTTGGCACTGTGTAAACTGTGGTACTGTGTCCTGCCACCCGAGGAATGTGCAGTCTAAATAGGCAAGGCCAACAAGGTGAGACAGGCATATAGGAAAAAACCCCAACCAACTATGGAACAAAAATCCCCACGTGTTGACTTACGGGCTGTCTGTTTTTTGACAGTTCCAAAAGAGGGTACAGTTTAAAATACCTGTGTTGCTAGATAAAAACACTCTCCTCCCCCAGGCAGATTAACAGAAATTAACAGAAAAAGTGCCGAGGTGTGTCTGCCACAGTACCTTAACACATTTTGCGGTGCTTCATTGTTCTCAGTCATTGTTCTCAGATCGTGGAGCACACAGATTGTGTAATACCTCTATTCTGGGACACCTAGGTTAGCACAGTTACTCTGTGAAGGAGGGTGAAGGAGAAGCTCTGCGGTAGCTTTAGCTAAGAGTGTTTTACTTTGTCCTGACTTTCAGTAATCTTGAGAATTTGAGGACATGTATACAGTCATCAGTCTGACAGTTTGGAAAATGCAAATATTCTAAATATTAATAATTTTTTTTACATATATGTTTGATCTGTAATTTATTTTGTACAATAGGCCTATTTTTACAGCACTTGCCATACAAGCACCAGCTCATTCTACTGACTTTGTTGATAGGAGGTAGATAGCAGCATGTGCTTCCATGCAAAAAAAAAAAAAAAAAAAAAAAAAAAGAAAAAAAAGGAAAAAGAAAAAAAAAGGAAAAAGCCCCATAGACTTGCTATTATGTTAATAACATTCTGTGACACAGTAATACAGTTCATGTGTTTTCTCAGCACCTCTCTGCCTGGAGTACCAAGGCTCCTGGTTTTCTCCTGTGCTATGGTGGGGAAGCTGTGGAGAGACAGAAGAGCAATTCCAGATTCTGTGCTGTGAATGCTTTCCTTTCCCACCGGCTGGCTACATCCATGCGTGCAGAGCTTTTGATTAGATCTGCTGTTTTGCCTATGGCAATCTTCTCTGCAAACGTCCTTTGTCTATACATCATTTGAGCATCTATACATGATAAGATTGCCACCTTTTATTACAGTAAAAGCAGGAGCTTTCTTCTCAGTAAGCTTTGCTCCTTTCTCAGCTCTCCAACCACCCCTAGGGGAAGTGAGAAGGACAGGAAAACTTTGAAAAACCTTTCACCTCTTTGTTCTCCTTGGAAGAATGTGGGAAGAGTTTTTGTAAAAACCAAGGTAGACATTCATAAAAGGGGACTTGCCTGGGTGGCATAAAAAGGGGAAACTTGGTAAAGTAGGTACATGTAAATACACACAGATTACTGAATTGATAAACTCACATTTTTTTCTCTTAAGGGAAAATTATATCCATGTATTTCTTAGCTTACATACTACTTTCAGTCTTTGTTTCCCGTTACTTTTAACACCAGGGTCTTGGACCTTTACAATGCCCTTCAGCATTAAAAGCTTCCTTTTTCACTATGAATAGGCTTGTGCTGCAACTAGGCAAGTTCTAGTGTATTACATGAGAATGAATAAAGATATTAGCATACAGAAAATGTGAAAAGAGAAAGGCAGTAGACATGAATAAGCAAATAAGCAACTTAATCACATTTTCCTTTGAATATACAAAATACACTGAGGATCACATCACTAAAAAACCACGTCTGCTGAAAAAGAAGTGGGTTTTGTGTAAAAACAGATAATGCATCTGCTTGTCTCTGAATACTTTAAATAGTCAATGTATACAGTCACTTTGCTTTTACTCTACAATTAGACTTTGGACTAGGACAGAAGTATATGTGATATGCATTTCCTTGAAAAATACTGCTGTATATAGGAATTAAATCTTAGGCCAGGTAGTTCAGATTCCTATGAGTGCACAATTGTTCACTACAGTGTGCCGTTCAGTGCTTTACCTGCTCAAGTTTCAAATGCTTTGATTGGTGGGACTTCATTATTCATTCTTCATTTAAAAATTACGTGTTAGACTGAATCATGCAATTTCTAAGAAACTCTCTGACACTTTGTCCAGATTTTGTTCTTTAGTTTCATCCCATTACATTTAGCTGTACCACTGAATGTTAGCATCCAAGAATTTCCTTTCCATTCTCTCTCTTCATCACTCATATATTTCTAGACAGTGGTCATTTTGCCCCTGTGTTATGGTTTAACCTGGCAGGCAGCTAAACACTGCACAGCTGTTCACTCACTCCCCCTCTCCCAGTGGGATGGGGGAAAGAATTTGAAAAAAAAAATAAAAATAGTTCTTGGGTTTAGATAAAGACAGTTTAATAGGACAGAAAAGGATGGGAAAATAATATTAATAATAGAATTAGAATATACAGGTGATGCACAATGCGGTTTCTGCCATGCACTGACCAATGCCCAACCAGTTCCCGAGCAGTGGCTCCCAGCCATCTTTCACCCTAGTTTATGTGCTGAGCATGACATCATAAGGTACGGAATATCCCTTTGGCCAGTTGGGGTCAGCTGTCCTGGCTGCATCCCTTCCCAACTTCTTGTGTACCTCACCCTACTTACTTGCTGATGGGGCAGCACGAGAAGGAAGAGTCCTTGACTATTGTTTAAGCAACAACTAAAACACCAGTGTGTTACCAACATGATTGTCCTAAATCCAAAACACAGCGCTACACCAGGTGCTGGTAAGAAAATTAACTCGATCCCAGCTAATACCAGGGTAACTTGTTACCTAGATTAATAAATCAGCCCCCTTCCTTCTCTAATCAGTTTTGTTGCTCTTCTCTGAAGTCCTTTCCAGCACACCAACATCCTTCTGTTACGGAGGTGTCTAGAAGTGGATGCAATGTTCCACAGAAGTCTTCCCAGATGCATAGACAATAATTTTCTTCTTCTGACATTATTCTACTGCATATGCAGCCCAAAATTGCATTGGTCTTTTAAAATGATATATCTCCTTGAGAACTCATATTCAATTTGTTGTTCACTGTCACACAGAGATATCTTACCATGCAGATGCTTTCCAGGTTTTGCTTTCTCATGGACTGTCCATGTTTCTGATTATTTTTCTTCTGTATATTAGTCTACATTTTTCCACATGGAATCTCATTTTATTGCCTGCCTACATATCTAACCTTGTTAGTTTCCATTTATACTATTGCCATCCTCTCTGACATTTGCAAGCCTCCTGGTTTATTGTCATTTGGGAATTTCATTAATGTGCTATTTACCTCCTTTTCCAGATCATTAATTGAGATATTAAATAAAAACATACCACAAACACCCCTGCAGCAAACCAGCACAATACCTCACCTGCCATCATTACCTGCTGCTTACGCTCCTTCGACCACCTTTTCCATCCAGGTCACAGGACTCAGAATCAAGTCAATTTCAATTAGATTTTTCCAAGAGACTCATTTCAGTTTTTAAAATGTTTTATAGGATTTAGTTCCATGACCTTTTCTCCTTTTCCTTCATTGCACAGGTGGGACTGATTCTCCTTCCCTGTGTTTCCACAGATAGCAATAATGAATTAGACAGTGATATGGTGGGGGGAACAGGGGGATGGGACAGGGGGACAGGGTGACAAATGGCTGCTTTTGACTGATTAAACCAGAATGCAAAATTGTCTCTCTAGTCTTTGTATTTTGGTTTTCATTTATGCGCTTTAAAGTTGTCATAGTTTTCTTTTTGTTATATCCTGATGGGTGAAGTTCTTTTGCTTTTCTCAGGCTTACATTTGAAAAAAATCACTTGTATTTCCCTTATTTACTTTGGTCATCTGTTAAGCACTTTATTCTATGATGATGTGCTCCTCTTTGCTCTGCAGATTTCATGTAGGTTTGAATGTCAGAAACTGGCTGTGTCTCTATTATGTAGATAAAATGAACTCTGTGAATCAGTTAATTTTTATTGTTGTCATTTTTATGATGAAAGATCACACAGTACAGAGTGTTCTTAAAACTGCTTCTGAAGTAATTTTTTCCTCACCTCTTCTTCAAGCAGCATGACTGAAAGCCCACTGGAGAGGGAAGAGATTCACTCACTTCAGTGAGCTTGGGGTCAGTTCCTTAAACCCCCTGCACTCTCCCGGTGCAATGTAAAACCCAGAGAGAGAGGAGGCCTTCACGGTTACTTCTGAGATGTTTTCCATGTGTACCTGCTTCTGGTGCTATAACCTGTGGCAGCCATGTTCCCAGGTGCTGCTCTGTATTTCATTGGAGCAGCTGGCCAAAACAGGTATGTGTTACCAACAAGTGTTTTGGAGAAACAGCTTTTTGCTGTTATTTAAGGATTGGTGTCAAAACTGTGCTGTTGTAGTAATGTTCTAAGAGCTGTGTGGTTCAGTAATGCCTTTGTGAGTTTATCACTTACTGATTGCCTGTAAACAACATTTAATGGTCAGACAGGTTTTGGCAGCAAGACCTGTGGAGGGAAGTGCAAGAGGCAGGACAAACGAGAAATGCTATGAAAAATGTTTTCCCTCTTGCTTCTTTCCCTGGATCTGCTTTTTGTCTGATGAGTGATGGAGAAGTTAGCCACAGGAAAAAATGCTTCACATAGAGACATGGTGCCCTAAAACTCCCAGCATCTCCAAAAGTTTCTCCAGATTCTTTCTACTGTCTTCCCAGGTTTCTCACTGCTGCTGCTTTTCCTTCCTTTTCTGTTCTTAGTCACTCTCTCATCCCTTTGCTTTTATTGCTGTGGCCTTATATCAGAAGAAACCCTTCTGCAACTGGCTTTTAGTGAAGGTAGACTGTGATTCTGAAATTATATTTTGAATTAACAGAAGAGTAAATATGAGTCCACAGTTAGGGCCATAACTTGATATAAAAGCAAATTATACTTGGAAGAATTATTCTGGGGCTGTCTGTGGAGTCAGGCATATCTAAATATCTGTGAGAAGATAATTTTTTGGCTTGGAAGAGGCAGGATTCAGTTACTCCTGTTTGCTTTGGAGATGTTGAATTTTCTGAAATCGATCTCAGTCACTTTCATTAATAGAAGAGGAAAATCTGTGATTTACCTTTTATTCACTAATATGAAAAGATCCATAATGACACTGGAAAATTACAGTTTTGAGGGAAGGAAGCTATGAGGTCTGGTAACATATTTTTGATGTGTGCTGATTTCTGGTTTTGTCTGTATGTATAAAATCCTGGTCTGATCTTAAGGAATGTACTTGTCACTGTTTCCCCATCTGGAAACTAAAATAAGCATACTCTCTGTCTCTCTCTAGGACTATGGGAGACCTAGTACTAGGCAGATCTTCTGACATGAAGCTAGGGAAATAAATAATATTGCCATTATTCTTGTTGAATGCCTTTGAACACTGTCTATCTTTCATAATTCTGTCAGTGACATCTGATTTAACAGCTGCTGAGTGTCCATTGCTTGTGTTGAGTTCAGCTGGAGCTGAGGGGCTGAGCACTGATCTAATTCAAAATGAGGCAGTGGAAAGGCATCTGAAATGCTTTTTCTGCCGTGCTGCTCCACAGGCATACATTGTGCAACCCAATATTTTTTTTCCTCAGCTTTTAAAAAACTAATAACTGTACAAGCTCTAAAGAAAAATGTGGACTGTGGTCCTTTAAAATGTTTGTTCTGTGGTCCTTTAAAATGTTTGTTATAAAGCATTTTGCTTTATTCATTAAACTAAAACCCTCTATTTTGGGTGACATGGAATAATGTTAGAGGTGAATGGGAGTATAGCTTGAGGTAGGAAGGGGTGAAAGTGATAGCTTGGTCACTGAGTGGTAAATCTCTACTAATCTTCAAAGCAAAATATAACTCAGGATTTTTCTTCTGTTTCTTTCCAAGCGAAGGCCATTGTGTTTCCATCCTTGGCTGTGTCAGCAGTGATAGGCCTTTTTTTCCAGCATTGATTGTTGACTTCCCCTGACACCATATCACAACCCATTAGTGCTGAAAACTGACAAGCCCAGCTGCAACAGCAAAATGGCAAGTTTAAAAGAAAATATACAAGGGACAGGCAGAGAATGCTATTAGTATGAAAAAGTAGTTGTTTTTAGTCTTACCTCTGTAAAGGTCAAGAATGCAAACATTTTTTCTCTTGCTAACAACAACTTGTGTATATTTTGAACTAANTTTTTTTCCAGCATTGATTGTTGACTTCCCCTGACACCATATCACAACCCATTAGTGCTGAAAACTGACAAGCCCAGCTGCAACAGCAAAATGGCAAGTTTAAAAGAAAATATACAAGGGACAGGCAGAGAATGCTATTAGTATGAAAAAGTAGTTGTTTTTAGTCTTACCTCTGTAAAGGTCAAGAATGCAAACATTTTTTCTCTTGCTAACAACAACTTGTGTATATTTTGAACTAACAAAGCCATTCTCTCTCTGTTTCCTTTTTTTTTTTTTGTGGCTTTTTGTTTCCTTTTTTTTGTTTTTTTTTAAGTTCAAGATGTAATGTGGATTTTACAAAAAGCAACCATGTTGAGGTGAGTGAAAAAGATTCCTTCCTTTAGGAAGCTTTCAGGGAATATTCTGCTTATACATATTTATGGAGTATGAGGGGTTTTTTTTAAGGCAGAGATATTTTAGAGAAATTAATGGCTCAGCAGTTTCTGGGTACTGAGATCTCATCATCAAGCTTTTGTGTTGTCTGTAGAATGGGATTTCTTTTTCTTTCTTTCTTTCTTTCTTTCTTTCTTTCTTTCTTTCTTTCTTTCTTTCTTTCTTTCTTTCTTTCTTTCTTTCTCTCTCTCTCTCTCTCTCTCTCTCTCTCTCTCCCTCTCTCTCTCTCTTTCCCTCTTTTTCTCTTTCTCTTTTCTTCTGGAGTTGTATGGTGGTGTCAGCACTCTGGACAGTAGAGTAACAGTAATGGTGAATGTTCCTTCCAACTGTGCAGGTGACTTCCCAGCGGAAGAAAGCAACAGCCGTCATTGTCCCAGTGCTGTGTACTTAGAGAGATAATGGGGCTTGAACAAGGGCAGGTAACTCTTCAAAACCTTCATGCCAAGGTTCCCATTTGATACCAGTCAGAAGGCAGAGTGTACACTTTGCTCTATCAAAGCCCTGGGGAGATTGGAACACAAGTAGAGCCCAACAGCTCTCTTGACACCCAAGTTTGTTGCACATGGTTATGTAGCAGCAGCAGCAGCAAAGGAGCAACAGCGATTGAAAACTGGTGAAATGCATTAAGATTTTTTGTCTTATGAGGAACAGCCTAGAGAGCTGGGTTTGTTTAATCTCTAGAAGAGGAGGTTCAGGGGGAACCTCATAACTCTCTTGACTCCCTGAAAGGAGGTTATAGCCACGTGAGGGCTGCTCCCTCCTGCTGTGCCTGCAGTGAGAGGACTGGAAGAAATGGCCTTAAACTGAGACAGGGGAGATTCAGATTAGATAAAAGAAATTTTTCACATTAGGGTCAGAGATTGGAATAGGTTGTCCAGGGAGGTGGTGGAGTCACAATCCTTGGAAGTGTTCAAGAGGTGTCTGGATATGGTGCCTGGATGATGTGGTTTAGTGGTTTAGAGGTTGCAGCAGAAGTGCTGGGTGGATGGTTGGACTAGGAGATCTTGAAGGTCTCTTCCAACCTTGATAAATCTATGATTCCATGGAAAAAACCAAAACCATGAAGACTGAAAGTCAAATTAAGTAAAAAAAGATCCAAAATTTATTTGGAACCCTGTAGGGCAGTGAGGATACAAAAGAACTTAGGTTAACAAGATAATGAATTTGTTTTTAAGCAGGTGGGATCATTTAGACTTGGCTTTGCAAATTAATAGCTATGGACACACAAAAGACATTCATCTCAAGTAATCTATTTAGACAATTCTGTCATTACAAACATGAGTTCTTTCAAACTTGTATCTATGGACTTTTGTGTGGTAGTAGCTGGTAGATCCCTCATTTTGCTAGACTGTTGCAAAGCCATGGTTTCTATCCCAAAGTGCTTGCAGCTAAAAAATACTACTTATCAAATAAAGGAAATGATACTCTTATCTTAAATTTATGGGTGGAAAGCTAAGTCTTACAAACCAAGTGACCTATGCAAGGTTATACTGTGCCCCCCTCCTGAAGACTGATTGCTGTGTGCTAAAGTATGGATTTACAAGGTCCAACCTACTCTGCTAGATTTCTGGGTGATTCTCTAAGCATCTATTAAAATGCTTTTGTATGATGTAGCTCAAAGTGAAGTGTGTGGGTAGAGAGTGACCACATCAGAACATACAATCAGGGCAGAGTGGTTGAAACTGAGTTAGTTGATATCCTACTTTCTCATCTTCTTTCTCATTTATTTAAGCCATGGGTTAGTGATTGAGGATGAGCTGAGCTCCGTTCTCTTTTTTCATTGCTACAGAACAAGTCTGCATTTGAGGCTTTGTTTTTCCTTTCTCTTCTTCTTGCTTGACCAACCCAAGAACTTCATGAAGATCTCAGACCCTTTTATGAAATTTCTTTTTATTACATTGGTATTTAGATCTAGTTTATCTTCACATGTTAGCTACAGTTTTAATGGTGGATCAGATTCCAGAGGGATGCTTCCCAAAGTTTATTTTTATGGGTTGGGTCAGTTATAAAGTGTAATGCAGAACAATCTTACACTGAATATGAAGTTATAGTCATGAGGAAGGTTTATTACGGCAATCCTACTCTATAATGGGCAGCCTTCTCCAAATAGCCAAAATTTTTGTAAACACTCAAATATAAAAAAATTTGACTTCCTTCTTATTTACTTGAGTTTTACACTGAAGCCAGGACAGCAGTAATGAATCAGGCTTCAAACCTTGGAGTAGTTACCTCTCACAAAGAAAGAAAAAAGCATCACTTTAAGTAGTTAAAACAGGGAAAGAAAAATGAAGGCATGATTACGCTGAGTTAGTACTTGTCTGCTTAATGCACCTAGCTAATCCAGTTGTCTGGGTCTGAATACAGAGACTGCTTCTAGTTTTTCCTATATGAAGAGCAAAGTTTACTTCATGGCTTTGGACACAGATGATCTGAGATTTTCTATTGATACTCAGTCATACCTTGTCAACTTCACAAAGCAAGTATGGGTCTAGTGGCAGAAAAGCATGGAAGGAAGGCTTCCCATCATCAGGTTTAGGCAGAAAGGCATTTCTCTGTGTTCTTCAAGGTGCTGTACTTTCACTGGAGTTGTTCATGTCTCAGTGAGTCAGTCCAAAAACAACATTTAGTGAGATTTCATCTGTCTGCTTAACCATTAGTTTAAACTGTTGTAAAGCTACCACGATTAATAAAAATAAAAGACAAAGCCAGACAAAAGGCAGAATAAATTAGTGCTTACATGTAAACCAATGCCTATAGAGGAGTATCTGTCTGTGTTACACATGATGGTTGATTTTGGGTTGATCTTGAGTAATTGAGGATGGCACTAAGACCTGGTTGTAGAGGCAGAGTTTATGCACTTACAGGCAGATAGGTAAATGCAGGTGGAACTTGACTTGTGTGGTGCTGGCTCCCTCATCTTCTGGGCATCTCTATGAAAAGCCTGCCATGCTTGTTGCCAGCTGTCGATAACCCTGAGCAGTCTCAGTCAGTCGTACTCCACTTTGAGAGGTATCTAAAAATCTCAGTTATCTGAGCTACTCTGTTCTGTGCACTCCTTTTGTGCCTTCTGAGATACCATGGGAGACAGTAGCAGTGCCGACTAAGTGATCCACACTGTTTCAGATATTGAAAGGAAACTGGATATCATGGAAGTTGTTGCTAGAAGTATACTGTTTCTCTTTAATCAGTCCTCCCAGTGCTAAAATAGACACTAAATGAGGAAACAAAATATCTATGTCTGTGAAAAGCATCTGGAACTCTGCTGCACTTAGGTTTTCTTAAGACCATTAATGAGGGCTATCACTCTAAAGGGTGCTTTAAAACTCACTCTTTAGCTTTAAAAAAATTTTTCAGAACTTCCTTAGGCAGCAGACACTTTCGGTGTAAGGTAAAGCAATATAAGGTGATCATTAATTTAACTCAGTTTCAACTCTCCCTACCTCCTTTCCCCCAAATACAGAGTGGGTATCCCTTACGGACTAAACAGTCTTGGATTTTTTTCAGCGCTATCTGGGCAGACAGGCCATGTGGGACACAACTACCATTATGAGTGGGACTGCATTTGGATGGGAAAAAAGTCTTTCTGTTCTTGTAAGGAATTTCTCTTCTCCAGAAATTACCTGGAGTAATGGTAGCAGCCAGAAGTAATGGTAGCATAAGGGAGGGAAGCTAGATTCCTGGAAAATCCTGCAAAGCAGTTAACATACTGAATTCTTTGGATGATAGGTATCATCTCTCAGAATGAGCTGGACTCTGATTCAGGTAGGTACTGAATTAAATGAATGTTTTATAAAATCAGTTCAGCATACTGAGCTTTATTGGAAACCTGTCTCTTATTTTAGTGTGTGAGATTTGAGCTCTTTTGAAACTCTGTCTCAGAGTAACCTGAAGGACTGTAAGACTTGGCTTCTTCAGTCCTTTCATGGTTGTCAAGAATTTTGCTGTGAAAAGTCTCCCTTGGAAATGCCTTCTTTTCTGCTTAGGATACATATTCTTCCTCTTAACATCAGTGACATACTAATGCGTAGCAGAGGTTATATATATGAAGGGATTTTGTCTATGAAGGAGAAAGGCAGCTTACAGGTGTGATGGGGTGAGCAGCACCAGCTGATGTGGGAGGGAGTGAAGTCATGTCCCATTTCTGTTCCCTTTGAGAAGAGCAGCCCTTCAGGGTGCTTGCACTCCCTCACTGAGTGTGCCGAGCTGGCAGGCAGTGACAGAATGGAGACGCCTCAAATAGCTTTCAAACAGTTATTTTGGTTGCAAGGAGTAGTCTGGTTGTGACAATGCAGAGCTCAATAAAAACAGCTGGTTTATTTGCCCACCCAGCACCTGTGTCTTGATGATACCCTAGAACACACTCATTACCAGCGGAGAGCTAGGAATCTTGTTTCCCTTCCCCTGTGAAGAACCAGGATTTGGCCACTTTTGTGCAAGACAGTTATTTTTGTAATAGTGAGCTGTGAGTTAGTTTTTTTATATCATGTTTGGGCAACTAAATAATTAGCCTGCTTTGGAAAATGCTGAGTCTACAATGACTCCCAGTGAAGTGAAGAGAATTATAGACTACTCAGCAATCTGGAAAACGAGACCTATTACTTATTAAATATGGAGCTGGGAAGAGAATTTATGATGTTCATTTTTTAAAATTTGAAGCTGCATAAACTACAGTTTATATTAGGACTCATAAAAAGTTGCTAAAGGTCTAGTAAACTAGTAACTCTCTATAAGTGGCTGATCAGTTGTTACAATGTCCAACAAGTTTGGGGTTTATTTTAATACCTCTTAAAATTGCTTATAATATACCCATTTGTGTACTTTTAATGTACCTTTGACCTCTGTAACCTGAAAGTACTGTTCTTTTGTCAATTTAATATCTCCAGAACATCATGTGTGGTCATGGTATATTTGTGGAAGGGATTCTTTGGTTGAAATGTCTGCTGGCTTAAGTTAGCTGAGTCTGACTACCATCCGGCACAAGAATCTCAGTTTGGGGACCCAAATAATGGGGTACTGTACTCTTGTGGACAGCTTAACCAGGCAGGGAGCAGAAGCAGGTTCTTTGAATAGCCTTCCTTTGTCCACCATCATGAAATCAAAAAGCAAATCTTTTGAAAAACATTAGGCAGTAATTCCCCTGGGGCTTTTCTAAACTCATCCATCATGGAGAAAATCTAATTTTCCTTCTTTCTCTATTGTACTCCAAGAAGCCTTGTGACCAGTTAGGTCATTTTAGCTTTAAACATTAACTTCGATAAGACATTTTAAATTAGTAGAGGCTTTTCAAAAATTAGACCATAATCTTACACTCTACCATAAGAATAATAATGCATTCTTTTTGTGAAATATTAATGATCTTTGGGTGAAAAGTATTTTGTTTATGATGCTACTGCTGAATAATAATAATAATAGTAATAATAATAAGTAGTGATGTTGTAACAGATTTTTTTTAAAGGTGTAGGAGACTTCCCACTAGAGAGTTGATTTGAAACTGTTTTCACTCTGTTAAAGTTCACTTCTACCTGTATTTATATATTAATAAAGAGTCAGGCCTAGTGTTTTGGTTAGGCTATATCCCAGTTACACCAAACTATTAAAGTGTCCATTTATTAATTCATTAATTTCATGACGCCTTCCAAAATGTTCTACAAAGATATTTTGCCAACCCTGTTTACATAAATTCCCCATTGTACTTTGCATTTTTATTAAATAGAAGTGGTGTTTCAAATAGCTTGTAAATTGACAGGGTACAAATTAGTGGAAAAGCAGACATTAAAGAGTCAGTGATGTCTCTGGGTGAGCTTTGAAAAAATTCTATTTAGAACCAATTGTGTGGATGTATCATTTATTTTTCTGCTTTTCCCTTTCTACATTTGTTGTAACTAAGAAAATTTGCATGAAAATTGGTTGTGGGTTTATTTCAATGTTTACCTGTTTTGACTTTATTTTATATGTATCTGCTGTTTTAATGCTTGTCTTATCACTGTTCATTGCCAGGGGAATGACAGTGATATTCACAGAAGTGATGGTTTGTAAGACTGAATGCTTCTTGAGACTGTGAGGGACTATAAAACCTTTCTTTCTCTTGGGCCACCAGTTGTTGCTAGTTGATGGCTGTCATTCTCCTGAGGAGTCAAAAGCCATTGTGTCATGGTCAGTGTATTTGCATTGCAGTGTATTTGTGTCACAAAATGGCCACTCTCCTGAAAACTTCACTGCTGAAAACCAAGCGTTCCTGATCACAGGAGACCATGTCTCCTTGTAATTCTTACTCAGGTTACAGATTTATTTGGGGATGAGTAGTCAATGATGTTTGTCTTGTGTTTTCTCTATCATATGTGTACCTGTCTAAATAGTCACCTCTGCATCTCTCAAATCCAAATTCAAATCCAAAACCTTTCAGGAAAATGAAACTCTAGTCCATTTTGGGCAGGGTGGGAAACTATGGCTCCATGTCAAGGAATAAGCAGCAATGAGATTAACCATAAACATCTTTCTTGTGTACATAGGTTTATATGAATGGGAAGTGACAGAAACAGGACAGTGCAAGAAGAAAAGATCAATCTAAATACAGTGCATTTTCCAAAATGTTCCTGGAGTTATTGAAAGCTCCTTGAAAACACCCCCTGTCTTTTCCAGCAGTAGATGGACCACAATAGAGGCAGCCCCTGTGAAACCAGCTTCCTCTAACATATTCAGACAGTGGATCTGTTGTATCTGTTGTATTCCTGGGCAGAAAATGGAAAGACAGTGAGCACTCCTTTCATTTTTTTTCCCCTTCATGCTCAAAATCATCTCCCACACCTTGAATCTCCTACTGAACATGACCTACCGGTCAAGCTGCAGTCCCTCACCTCCAGTAAGCGGGAGGTGGCTGGGTTGCTCCTTTTGCAGCCTATGCTGGTGGAAGTACAGCACTGCTCACCCTGTGGGGCTTCTTACAGAGCTACTCGAGCTGCTCTGGCCTCTCTCCGATGACTCGGTTTGTCATTTCTGTCAGTCTGTGGCACATACACACACATGCACAGCAGCTGCCAGTGGCCTCAGGGGCCTGGGATCCTCTTTTTTTCAAGCTCAGTTCTCCTGCACACCGGCTGGCTACATTGCAGTCTATTACCTGCAATGGGCTCTGACCTGTTTCTGAGCATCTTAAAACACCCTGCTGTGGAGCTCCAATGGTATGCAGGCATTTGCCCTGTTTGCTGATGTCTCTCCCCCTGCTTTCAAATTATCTCTTCAAAGTCCATTTGGTATCAGTGGCTTGGGTTTTTGCTCTCTTTTGAATGGTGGTGCTTGTCTTTGATATCAGGATTTAAATTTTTTTACTCTGAAAGAAGTAAAAATGCACTTGTCCGTTTTACGTACATTTGAATAATCGCTAAAAATAAAATGAAAAAATCAGGGCTCTGCTCTGCGAAGTAGTTTTCAATCCCCTGAAGAGTAACATGGCTCTTTCTGACTCCACACAGGCAGACAGGCCTAATTCAGCTGTCTGTTGCATGGTATGTTTAAGTGGTTTTGTAAAACAGTGTTCCCTAAATGTTGACAGTTTAATGGATTTCATTAGTGGCTGCCTACCGGCTGAGGGCTTAAACCTGCCCCCACCACGGTTAGCTCAGATGAGTTCAGAAGTGGCTGTGTGGAGGACCACCCTCATCCTGTCGGAGCTGCTCCAAGAGCTGCATCTGGAACTCTGAAACAAGAGCAGGCATCTTCTGTGCCTCCACATCCACAGCACAGTGTGGACCATGGCTGGTGTGTGCATGTAGTCATGGGTCCTTCTCACTAGGCAGAGACCTCTCCAAGGCTCCATCCACACCCAAAGATGTGTGGGTCTTCTCGGGGTCTCCTGCCAGACTGCCATGCAGGTGAACTGCCTCAGTTCACTGTCTTGGGGAATGAAGGAGTGTCCCTACTATGCCAAAACATGCTTATGCTTCATTCCCTGTGCCTGTGAGACCTGTAGCTACATAGAACATCTGGGGGCCCTCCAAGTCCAATTTCCATTAGCAAATAATGTTCATGATTTTGTTCCAGTCACTGCCTGTTAAGTTGAATAACATATGAAAGATAGCTTCATCAAGGTAAGTAATAGCTGAATTGAGTCTCTCTCTACCCTCTGTGAGGTCAGAGGAAGCTTGACTGCTTTTCCTGGAGTGTGTATTGGAGGAACATTTCAAAGGGGAAAGCATTAAAACTAATAATATGAAATCTTGGAATAGACAAAAATTTATTCCATTTTCTGAACAAAGCAAAGCAAAGCACAGTCCTAAGAAGCCACGACTGTAAATTTTAATCATATCATTGCATGTTAGGCTGTTCCCAAACTGAAGTGAAGAAGACACTCCAAAACTAGCAGAAGTAACTTACTATTTTTCTGACACGTTGAAAATCTCATTCATTCTGTAGCCAAGCTGACTATAGAGCTTTTTAGGATCCGTTTTACTATTATCTCCATATGTAATGCACCTTTTTTCTCTTCTTGTTCTCCAGTAGCAGCTTTTTTGAGGCATGGTTTTCTGTTGAAAGTAGGCAAGAGCAGTGAGACATATAAGCAGGTCTTTCATATTCCAGTAGAGGTCAGATACCTACCTACAGTAAAGGAGCTAATTCATTACAGCATGATAGATTATAACAGCTTATTTGGAGGCCTATTATATAAATCACTTAAATGTGTATTTACATAACATTCCTATTAATTACCACAAAGACTGTAATGACTGTGAGCTGTTCTAGTTTATCTTGTAAATATGTATTTAAGCAATTCTGTTGCAGGTAATATTTAATCAATAGACCGTAACAGATCATTAATCATGCCAAACCTTTGTGTAAAAAGTGAATTTGTACTGGTGGAATGTAATGGATCCTTTGGAGGACCATATAATATATTACACAACTGATACAAAAACTCTACAGTGCCCATAATGATACATGTTAGAAGCCTTAACGTGATCTCCTGTATGGTAGGTCTCTGTATTGACACATGGGCACATACTTTTCTTGAGGTAAAGAAGTCAAGAAGTTTCTCAGCAGTGATTCTTCTGGACACTTGCAAGGAGCTGAATAGGCAAGCTCCAAGGGGATGCACCTACCATATGTTTTCTTGGCTGAAAAGGTACTGGATAAAAACGTGTAGGTAAAGAGCTTATCTGTGTACCTGGTATCTGTTGTGTCTGAGCACCACACAACAGTGTTCTGCAGCATCAGTGATGGCAATGGCTCTGGAAGGTAGAGAAACATTATTCTCATCCCTAACGTTGGAAGTGGGGAAAATCCAGAAGGAGAGACTGTGCAGAGCACTCAGAACACAGACATGCAACAGAGTGGTCCCTGCACTATTGCCATCAAGCAGACGACCATCAATTTACTTGAATGAAGGCAGGTAATGCTGCTGTTTTTATGGAAACTTAAGACGTTATCTCAGTGAAAGCATGAGTATGTTCAGGAGCCAGTGTTTAAGTGGTAGTATTTTGGTGGTCTTCTCTAAACTCTTCGAAACACAGGTGCAAAAAATTGAGATCATCATTAGGGACCCATTTTTAAAAATACTTGGTGCACAGAGCAAATAGAAAAGAGGAAGTAAAAATGTAAAGTGCTTTAAAGAGCTCCAGTAAAAGTCCTGAGCATTTTGTTTCTTTCACACAGTACAGGAGACAAGTCATGCCACCAGAAAGTAAAGAACCTGAGAACAAAATTTTGCTTACTTCACCTGTGCCAGCAGCCCAACTTGATTTTAAATAGACTGCCTGGGAGAGGGAGGTGAGCAGGATTTTCTGCAGAACTGAATTATCAAGTATTGTAACTGCGCCACTGCAAATCTACATGATGTAGTGCATGCATGCTTGCCAAGATGTCCTGGGAAGCTGGCCTCGATCTCTAGCTGAAGTCATAGCTAACAGCTAAGAGCCAAATTGTGGTCATGTGAGTCAGTCCACTGGCATAATACAGGACTACGGCACAGTTAAGGTGCACCATGTTGGTGCCTAGGCTGGGAATGCAATTCTAGAAACTCTTTATCCTATGTTGTGAGCATGCCATGCAGTCTGTGCTAAACAACAGAGAGAATTCATGGCTGAAATAGTAAGGAAGTCTTAGTCCAGGACCATAATTTGTTGGCAAAGCTTTGTAGGAAGTCTGTGCATCATTGGTTCTGGCCAACTCCACTTGTTTTCATAAGCACTAAATTCACTTAATTTTTTTAAAAGGCTTTCATTAATGGTTCCTTTGGAGGTTTTGCGATCTGTTGTCTAATGTAAGCTTTGATTAAGTTAAAAAAAAATTCTCTGCAATAACAGTTCTCCTGTGTAGTAACTAATCAATATATGCTAATCATCTGCCAAATATATTTCTTACAGAGAAATGGTTATGAAGTTAGGTGATTGCCAAAAAAGAACAAAAAAACTCCAACAAACAACCAAATAAATCCCCGCCTTCAAACCCCTTCTTTAATTGCTTAGCCAGTAGGTATTTGTATCTGTAAAAGATTAACCAGTTTTTTACTTTTGAAAATTAATATAGAAATTTTATTAGCTGGCATGAATATTCAATTCAAATAATTTTTTTTTACAGCTAAGATATAAACCTGTAGAAAACTTGGGAGGCCAACTCAACCCTGAATATAGTGGTGAAGCTGAGTGGTGTTGTAATAATGTAATCTATTAAAAGGTTATCTTTCATATAAGATTGCTTTCCCTAAGCACCTAAGCATATTAAAAACATCTGAAATACACTTGTAATTATACACAACTCAGAAAAGATTTAAAATTGCCTTCTTTGTCCACACTTACAAAAACATCTCAGTCACTCTGTGGTCTTATTTTACCTATGCACCCTAAACCTTGTAAAAGCAAAATGGAAGAAGCAATCACCCATCAGAGAATTGCTCATAGGTGAACTTTGGCTGTCTCTAGTGGCATCAATTTTGCTCTCTGTGAACTGCACTTGACACCCTTGTAAGGTCTGGAGAATTCTTTCCATCTCTGACTGGCCTACATGACTATTTGCTACTAATTTGCACACTGAAAATGATGCACTGGGGGAAAAAAAAAAAAGTTAATTTAGTCTCCAAAGAACAGCTTTCTGGCTAAATCCTGCAACTTTCTGGGAAAGACTGCTCTTTACCTGTTCAGCCAGTGCCAATGAAATCAGCTGTGTGCTTGCATGACTGGGAATGGAAGGAGTGGCTACAGCAGCAAGGCAGGAAACATTCTGCTTTAACCACATCAGCTTCATTCATGTTTGAACTCTAGCTGCCTTTTCACTGATAGCTGACCATACTAAAGAACCTAAATGCCTTGCAACACCATTGTTGTCATCTTTCCATATACTGCAGAAATACATTGCATATAACACAGTAAGAAACTTATATAACCTTGTTCATAACCTGTTTGCTTCTGGTGAGGTATTTGGTTTCAGGACCAGACACCATGACCAGCCAAACAGTTTCTGTCAGTCCCATACAGCAGAAGCACAATGGCTTGAACAATATTGAGATTTTTAGACAAAGATAGTAAGAATACTGTTAAAGTTCCTATGCCTCTTTGCCTTGTTAGAGATCTGATTTTACTTTCCTACTTAGACAAAAATCCCTTTGATTTTAAGCCCTTCTAGAAATTCTGTTTGAAATTTTTCAACTGACTCCATTTGGCAGCTAGGTTTAGGAAAGAACTTTTTTATCTGTCTCTAGTCTTCTGGGGCTACTGGTTATTTGGTGAAGAGCATTTGAGCTAATGGAGCTCACTTGAATTCCCCTTAGGAATAAGATTCTTTCCTGAAAAAGGACTGTAGGATCAGTTATTAGCTGTTCTGCTGAATAAACTGAATACCTGTGGAGCTTTTTAGCTTCTCCTTTGTGAAACCCATGGCTTTTAGAAAGGTCTGTGATGGTGCTGCTGATTTTTATTGTGATAATACTCCTAAATGCTCAGGCACATCTGAGAGCAGTACTAATATTCACCACATGCTACCTACAAAATTGCTATGGTGGAAGCATGGGGTCCTTGCCCTGAGCACTTCATGGTGTCAGGGTTTTCAAGATGATTCGTTGCAGAGTTCTACTTGCTGGATTTTATTTCTAAAATCATCTTATTTCCAAATGTTAATTCTCACAATGGAATATCAGTTATAAATGCATATGTTAGTAGGGTATTTTATCATACTTAAGAGGACTTCATAGCATCTCTCTTGGCAATTTGATTAAATGAAAGTATTAGTTTCCTCCTATGGAAGGGAGAAGGCTGTGCAGTTTGGTTCTAGCTATAGCAAACAGATGAAAAACCTATATAGAACTTAATGGAAAAATCCTGAAGATTTAAAAGGAAAATGTCATCTCTGTCACACAACCCTCTGGGATGATTCAAAACCAGATGAGAAGAGACTAGCATAATTTCACACCTCTTTATTTTAGGAGCAATTTCTTAAAAGCCGAATATTGTCTTTTCCGTGCAATTTTTACCAGTATTGAGTCAAAAAGACCTATCATAATAATTTTGGATTTAACACTTCCCAGATCAAGGTTGGAGGCAAGAGTGATGAAAGGTGAAAGGATATGGGGAATCTGTTGCAATGGTGTATTCCTGTGTTGTATCACAGACAAGAAGGATGATCACGCACAAAGCATTTCTTGCTTTGTGGGAAATACATGGCAAATGTGTTTCCTGAGCTCTCCCCACTCCCAGAAGCTTGGTGGAATAAATGTTTTTTCAACGTTAAGGGAGGTGGATGTGGTGGATTCTCTATCATTAGAGTTGTTTAGGTCAAGACATGCTCTGCTCAAGCCACACTTGTATGGTAGGTGAGACTGGATAAGATGGTCACAGTGGTCCTTTTTTGGCCTTTGTGGTATAGGAAAATCCTGCGAATCATTTGCATAGAACACTGTGAGCAGGTATTCTTTAATTTCTTAAGGCATTGTGTAAATTTTATAAAATCGTATGCTGACTTACATATGATGAAAGTATTAGGCCTGTCTTCTACTGTGCTGATACAATGGAAGAATTAATTTTAAAAAAATAATTCTGGTAAGTAAGCTGAAAGAGCACTAGAAAGTGCCTGCTCTTTCAGACAGTGCAGGAAAGTCGCTAATTGCTCTAAAACTAACTTCAGTGAAGTGCAGAGCAAGGGTACAGATAACACAAAAATGTATTAGTTGCTTTTATTGCAATATAAAAGACTGTGGCAAGGGATTAGTTTTTTTCAGTTCAGCAAAGGAGGGGGCTGTGTTTCTCACACACTCCACATCTCTTCTTCTGCTACAGCTCAAAAATCTCAAGATACAACAATTTGGCAGTGTCAGCAGTGTAGTTTGACAACACACAGAGTGGCACAGCACTGCCCCACAGAATGGTGTCCCAACGCTCTTTCAAGGCTGCCGCTTGTGAGCATGATGTACACTGAGAACATTTTTATGGGAACATTCAGGCAAACAAACACAGATGGCTGCAATTGCCCTCCCCCCTCCCCTTCCCTGGTGGGTAATCGGCACTAGTATTCAATTACATAATTATTGGGGGTAATACTGTATTATCAGGTCAGGCAAGTTCTCTTCGCGAGGGTTCACCCGGTAAGTAGTGCATGGTGATAGATGAGTTTTGTGTTACTTCACATTACTTGGGACTGGCGCCAACCAAATCACCTCCTGACTTGTGTACCAGGTAGTCAGTCACACCCAGGCTGTCTAAAGCTGTGCTTGCCCGGGCCAGTCTTCTCTGAAAACAGCTGGGAATCATGCCATATCAGCCGTGTTCCCGCGGAACGGCAGATGAAAGCGGCTAGAAAAGTTCAGCCGCGCTTTGAGTACAGGGTGGTACTTCTGGCGCTAGCAGGGAAAAAAGACTGAGGGCCAGGAGGAGGCCGGGAGTCGAGCGGGTGAGCCTGCAGAGCAGCCGCGGTCACAGCACAGCGGTTGGCTTTCAGCTGGGGCAGGGGAGGAATGTGGGATGGTTCCCACAGCATCTCCCAGCTTTGGAAACCTCTTCCCTTCCAGCACCGTGTGCGCCGTGCTGGCTCCGAGGGCATGGTCGGATGTTTGCTTGAGAAACAGCTGTGGTGGTTTAACAAGTTACTGCTTGATCAGCTATTTGTTCCTGCTCCCCTCTGCTGAGGTGCAGAAACTGAATCCGTGGGCTCTTTCAGGCTGTTGCAGGGTGGAGGGAAACAGGCATTGCTTCGAGGGTTTGCAGGTACAGGCAGCTGCCCTGTCTGAGTCGTGGGGGCAGAGATAAAGAGTTAAGGGGCAGCGACTTTTTACGCAGAGACAGCTGTCTCCTAAACGAATGTCTAACTGTGCCATAAAAGACACTCAACACCATTAAACATTGGGCTGTCAGCAATAATTACAGAATGTGTTCACACTGTTTAAAAAAGCAAAAACTACAGAGAGGAAGAGAAGTGACGTGAAAATTCAAATGTGAAGAAACTAAATAACTACACTTGGAAAAATAAAGTGTTGCTTATGTGACTAGAGAGTGTTGTTCTAAAAAAACACAATTTAGGAGCAAATTTTGCCCGTGAATCTTTCATGTAGGAAGTAGGAGGGATGAAGAGGAAAAATGCTTCGCCTTTTTGCAGTTTGTTCCTTCCTTTCTCTCTGTTGGTCTTGAAAGGTAGGCAAGTTTAATGTACGTGAGGTAACATATATATTGCCTCACCTGTCTACTTCAGTGCACATATTAGAAATTGCAAGGTATATCTGAACAGTGGAAGCTCAAGTGTGAAGTCTGTCAGTGTACCTTATAGTCAATGAAGGAACACCTGCCGTAGAAGAGTCACCCTTTAGTTCTGTTTTTTATAACCTATGGTCATCCCAAATAATGTCTCCAAGGGCTCACAGCCAAAATAAATGTGCGTTCTTGAGTGGTTTATGCTAGGTGTTTGCTTTCATTGCAAAGCCAGCTCTGCGTTTCTTGATCCTTGTCATTTTGCCCAGAGTGTGTTACTCTGTATCAATGGGAAGGTGTGATTATAAAACTGTAGGCACTTGCAGTGGACACAGGAGGGGGTGTAGTGCTGCAAATGTATACCGTTTAAATGATTAGGTTTAAGACTGCTTTTGTCTCTCCAAAGGGAGCTCTGATGCCCTACAGCATTCTAGTTCAGATAATAGTAAAAAACATCCCCCACATTCCCAAACATATGTGTAAGATATTATGGAAGGGCTATTTATATCCCTTGGTTTGCTTGCTGAGGTAGAAGCACTTAGAAATACTTTTTGAGCATTGAATCCTTGTGTTTCTGTCAAGCTTTTGTGGAGCCATTTGGAATTGTCTGTGGCTGTGTGTCTTGCCCAGCACCCTGGTTTTGGCACCTCTGTCACTGGCTGACACGTTCCAGCTGGTTTTTAACACATTCACATGCACTTCAAGCAGACAACAGATATTCACTTTGGCTGCACTGTGCCAGGTGCCAGCACCAGGTATCCACTCTCTCTGTACCAAACACACCTGGAGCAGAGCAGCCATGCATTGGCAGGACTGACAGTGCAAGCTGTTACAAATGCTTCTGGCATTAAACCCTACGTGGGTACCCGCCTATGCCTGCCAGTGCCCTGCAGCCTACCATCATATCTTGCAAATAGTGTGCAGACTTTCTGAAGACT
The DNA here is from genome assembly GCA_013400915.1 of Pardalotus punctatus. Classification (NCBI taxonomy): domain Eukaryota; kingdom Metazoa; phylum Chordata; class Aves; order Passeriformes; family Pardalotidae; genus Pardalotus; species Pardalotus punctatus. The sequence continues at coordinate 221,290 of VZTX01022515.1, read as the reverse complement.
CTCTCAGAAGGACTCTTGGCTTCCCCTATGTGCAGCAGCAAGCATTTGGGCACAATTTCTTACTGCTCTTTGGAGCAGGATGTCTTCACTGGGAAATACCACTGACTGCTTCATGCAAATAGTCTAGAAAGTGGTAAATCAGTTCACTAACACATTTACAAAATTAATATATTACCCAGGAAGCTGAACAAGACTTGGCATCTCTACCTATATCCCGTTTACACCTGAGGAACTTCTAAGTGATAAAGTAAGACAGCCTTCACTCCTCCCTTAGTGGGATACAGTAACCATGGCCCTCACCAGAACCTGCAGCACAAGCCTTGCTTCATAAGTTAGCACTTATGAATTTTTGTGCATGGGATGTCCAGCTGCAGGAAGGTTTTTCTTTATGGAACTGGAGCATCATGTAGAAGTAGGGTGATTTTCCTGATGCCCTAATAGCACAGGTCCTGGAACCCAGGGTTATGGGTTCCTCCTGGGAATTCCTCCTGGGAGTTCCAGCCAGAACAGAGAGGTACAAGAGGTAAAATCTGTTATTAATTCTCAAGTATTTCATCTGCTTTCTTCTGTGTTAATGCATCCCAGGAAAACCCATGTTTTGCAAATGCCATCACATTTTCTTGTGCAGAGTGGCTGGTCAAAATGTGGACCTGGAAAAGCACAACACTCCTTTCAGTGCTTGATAGGCTCCTCTGCTAGCACTGACGTTAAAGGATATGGCTTTCCTGCTGATTTCAGCAAGAGGTAGGGCTGTTGGAACAGTTTCCCCTGGCTGTGCTTTAGTCATATGCATTTCCACATGCAGCAGGGTTAAAAGATTTTTCGCCCTTCCTGACTCTGCTTCACCCTGGTGTTTGAATGCAGTGGTGGGGGCCAGTGAGGGGAAAAGGAAGACATTAATACACAACGAGAAGCTGAAACCAAAAGGCCAGCCCGTGCTGCATGTTCCCACTTCTCGGCAACTGTGAGTCACACGCGTTAAACACATTTGTGCGCCGGTTGTGTGAGTTGTCCCTAGAATGCTTCAAACTTTTTATAGCTGCTCCCACTTGCTGCAGTGTCACCTGCTGGTGAGATCAAAGCAGTCAATAGCATGCTCCCCCGCTCCACACTACAAAGTCACTGGAGCTCTTGAAAACTCCTACAGATGTTTCCTCTCTGAAGACAAAAGGATATTTTTCTCCCCTCCCTTCCTCCTTCGCACCAAAGAACAAATCCTATGCCTGGCTGAGTTTGTACCACCTCAGATTAATTGGCACTAATGCAAATGTTCGTGGCTGTGTGTGGGATGTTGCTGAGAGCATAATGGTTGTCGTATTTGCTTGCATGTGGTTACTCCACTTCAGCTGTGTAATTCATTGCTTTATAAAATGCCTTACAATGTGCTGCAGCACAGGAAGCTAATCATATGCCGTGGCAGACAATACAGCAGAGATTCAGAGTTACTGCATGTCTCCTAAGGCCTGTGCCCTGAAGTCCCCAGTCCTTTCTCATCAAAAGTCCCCTTCGAGTGAATGTCTATTTTGCCACCTGGAACAAACTCTTAGAACTGCCAGAATGTCTGGAGCTTTTCTGCTGGCTCCTTGTGGGATTCCCTTTCATTCCTTTTCAGTCTAATTCGTCTTCCCTTCACTCCCACCCCAAGTTTCTCTCCCTCTTTTTAGGCATCTTATTGGCAGTGTACTCCAGGCATAGCAGTATGAATGTTGTACAAGAATTTCCATTCTAAGGGGGTTATTTTGAGTTGCTTATGTTTTTGGCTGTGATTTTAAGCATTTGATATCAAGCCCAGAAGCAATTTTTTAATTGGAAAGTGTAAGCTGAGATAGGTACAAGAACAAAGATCTTTTATAAAACAATACTTCCAACTGTGTAATTTTGACAGTTCTTATAGATGTGGGGACGGATTGGTGTTTGGTTCTGCAGTATCTTTCACCTCTTCTTGTGCCCTTGAGTGTTACTGTTTGGTAGTCACAGGGTGTTTTTTTGTGAATGCAGTCTCTGTTCCCTAGGTACCAAGATATGCTGGTACCATGCTCTCATTTCTAGCTTAGGAAATCTCCCTCTCTCTGTCTTTGTCCAATAAGGCATTGATGAAGAAAGGTGAACTCCTCTGCTAGACAGTTGCAGTAGAAAACCCACTGTGGAAGGAAGCAGTGAATTTGCCCAGTTGGTTGCATGAGTTTTTGCCTTGGTCTGGTTTGCTGGCCTAGCAGAAGCTGAACCATGTAGAAGTTAATAATTTAATTTATTTTCTAAAAATGCACAAAATTCTATTAGAAACCCTACATGACAAGACTATCAAATTGCAAACACTCAAAGGCTAAGGAAATGACAAAATTGAGCTTGCCTACCCAGCCTTAATTCTGTTTCCTCGCTTGTATAGTTACAATAAAGTTTAATTAGATTGTCGCATATTATTTTGGGGAGCTGCTGGAGCTGGTCTCCCGCCTCATTCATTTTGCATGCTAATGCAGTGCAAGGCAGTTTTTCTTGAAACACTGAGGGCCAGAGTTTCTCACTTACTGCAGGGGCTGTATGATGTATCATAAATAAGATTGGTGTTCATAGAAGGCAGGAGCTGTGAATGTAGAATGATAATGAAGAGTTTGGATAGTGATGGAGTAACCACTTACTCCTTCACCCTGCCAGCCACCCATGGCTATTCCAGTCCCTCCCATCCACAGCTGAAGACACCAAGCTGATACTCCCACACTGGCTGTGTCCTCGGCAAACTTACATATTCCCATGCTCCAGTTTCCTGGGAACCATTCAGGAGAAGATGTCAGGATGTTATGTGTCCTAATTCAGCGACCAACCCTGAGGGACGCACTGACCCTCTTACATGTCCCATGGTAAATTACTGCTGTGGGAATGACAACTGCTCCACATCTCACTGGGTCTCTTGCCTTGAAAATTATAATCTTGCTGTGTGGTTCTTCATGGAGAAGTTTCTTCATAGATAAACACTCTAAGGACAAGTTCTCTTTTCATTCTCAGGCAGTGGTAAATGTGAAATGCAATAGAGTTACATGCAGTAGAGTTAATTCATATTCAGGCCATTTATTTGAGGGTTCAGCTCTCAGTCTTCCCTATTTGTATTTAAAGGTGGCCATTCCACCTCTGATAGAGATTGTGTATTTCCTCCCAGATGTTTTTTTCTGTTTATTTCTGATTGGTTTTAAGTGTTGGAGTGAGTTTTCCTTTTAGTTACAAATGCTTCTCTTTGAAATTGAAGTGCATGACAATAGAACTTAAGTGTAATAACAAAGGCAGTCTCTGCTCCTGTAATTTCACTTGCCTCTTTACCATGTTCTTCTGCAACTGTAGCAAAATGCTGAATAGCTTTAGTATTTCATCTTCAGAAAGCTAGGAAATGTAGCCAAGGACACTGAACCACGCTGAAATGAGAAAGGGCTTCCAGAGCACTGAGAAATGTTCCAGTTCTTTTAGGTTCAACCAACCCTTTTCTGTTTGTTGCTTCAACTTATGTAAATTATTAGAGTTCAAGTAGATTTAATATTTATCATCCAAGACAGGAAGGGTCAGCCCTCCTTTCTTCTACATTCCCTCTACTGGAAAAGAGTCATTTCAGTAAAATGTCAGCATTTGTGATTTAAATACATTCCACCAAGAAGACTTGCAAATTGTTATTTCTTCTGTCCCCTCCCCAAAAGTGTCTCTAATTTTTTCTCTCTAAAATAGTAGGATCCAAGGAGTAAAGCAAGATAACTACAGTTGCTGCATAGCAAGGATTAAAATCTGTTTCCTTTTTTAAATCTCTTAAGGTTCTTCAGAGTCTTTGGAAAAATTGTAGAATAAGGTACATCACATTAGTGACGGTGATGTATGAGTGTCTGGCAGGATCCCTCTATGAGATCTCCTTTTTAAGATGAGATCTCTAAATGAAATAATTTACTTGTTAATTATTATTTGGAGATATCACCATTTGCACTGGAAGGGTGTGTACACCACATTGTGGCACACATTGAGCATCATGAATTCTTATGATCTCTCCTTATTTCAGCAATAAATAAGAACTATTAAGAGCTTGTAAAGCTGGGTGTGATGTCAATATAAGAGTCAGTCTTAACCCATGACCTTGATTTGCTTCCAGAAACCCAAATCTTGGTCTGTTCTGGGACATGATGGATTGTCATACCAACATTTTCTGGTAGCAACATCAGTTCCTACAGAATACAGGCTTCCATTAGAAAACTACCCCCATGCAGCTACAGACATTGCAATCTTCACAGAGCAGGTGCAGCACTACTCCACTAGTTGTCAATTAGTGTTTTGAAAAGCAAGTTCTGTGCTGTTCCACCCGTTTTTCAGGCCTTGTTTCTTCAAAATCATCAGGCACTTGATTTCCTTTAGCTCCATGCATCAGGTTTTAGAATATGTAGGGTGTTCTGTAGGGTGTTCTGGAGGGTGTTCTGGATATCCATGCGTCCATCCACAACTTTTTGATGGCATCTTTGGCTGCCCTCACGTGCTTTTGTTGTGCAGGCTTTGTCTTGCTCTTCATTCCTCTTAGTCCTGGCATCACAGAGGACTGAAGGGCCTTTCCTGACCACCTTTCCTCACTCTTGCTTTCTTTTGGGTTAGTCCCAGATGGACAGGTCCTCTAGGGCTCTTCATTTACACTCACTCTGGGACAGAGCAGAAGTTCATCTTTCAGTACCTAAAGGAGGCTGCAAGAGAGTGGGGGAAATTCTTTATACAAGGGCATGTAGTGATATGACAAGGGGGAATGGCTTTAAACTGAAAGAGGGTAGGTTTAGATTAGATGTTAGGAAGGAATTCTTTGCTGTGGAGTGGTGGGGCACTGGAACAGGTTGCTCAGGAAAGTTGTGGGTGTCCCATCCCTTGTAGTGTTCAAGGCCAGGCTGGATGGGGCTTTGAGCAACTTGATCTAGTAGGTGGCACATTTTTTTTCATGTTCACTATATCACTCCTTTGAGATGTGACACATAACTTGTAGTCTGTCCCCTCATGCTGGGCCTTGCAGGCAGCTACTGGAGAGTGAAAGAAGGGTCTTCAAGAACATTTGGCATGAGGAAAGAGGTTGTCACAAAATAAGGGGCTCCAATTGTAAACTGAGTGACAGGCTAATCTTGCAGACCATCATGCTAGATGTTCTACCAGTTGCAGTCTAACACTATGGCCTTCTCACCCCTTGGGTGATTTGATAAACAAGAGGATTTGTGGAATGCTCTGCATGGGGACAGAAGAGATCTGAGATGGCTGTCCGAGCCGAAGTCACTCTGCATCATTTTGACTCTTCTAGAAAGAAGGTGGTAGGCAGGAAAATTTCACATTTCTTCTTTGCATTCACTTCCTTAAAACAACACATTAGGGCCTTATTAAAAAAAAAAAGTATTCAAAAATCCATTAGCTCCCTGTTTTTTGTTTTCTGAATACTTCTGTATTTTCATTTTGCTTGAACACTTCAGCTGCTCTCAGCCATTTCACTCTCAGTTTGGAGCCTCTCTGTGCTTCTCCCTCAGAAGAGAAGCTGTTGTGTTTGTGTTTCCAGGTCTGGGGAGGAAACCATTACCTTAAAATACAAACAAAACAGATGTTTTCTTCTGCTAGACCTCGTACTGTAAGAAGACTCCAGAGAATGCAAAGAAATAAATGTGACTGTACACGTGCATTTGTCCATCTGCGATCAGTCACAGCTCACTGAGGAAAGGCTGTGCATGAGGGAGAACTGGCTGCACTCGGTGCCACAGCTGGGCTGGCCAACTTGTGCCTGCGGGGGCAGCACAAGGGAAAGAATTAAAATCAATTGCAGGCAACATCTTATACTTCCTTTTCAACCCACTGCAGCTGGGGAAGCTGGGGAAGGCAGCCAGTGAGCGGAATGAGGAGATGCACACAGACAACTGCAGGGTGCAGGAGGGAACAGTGTTTGGGAAGGGGAAGCTTTAGTTAAGTGCTGAGGAAAGCAGCAAAGGGTTATAGGTTTATTCTTGGGTGGAGTCAGAGATTGAGAACAGTGCTGTCATTATCAATGGAGAAGAGAAGTCTTCTGTCTCTTGCTAAGGGTTGTTGGGAGAAAGTGAAGGGGATGCAGAGAGGAAGAGCATGATGGGAAGGAGGCAGTGGTAATAGGAGAGGAGCTGAGAAAGACATGATGCTTTGAGGCAGTCGAAGATGAGCTGCTTTGCAAGCTGGCTGCTCTAGTACAGTGAGACAGAGGGAAGGCTTGTCAGCAGTTGATGTACATGGCTCATTCAAAAGCTTGATTGTGCTCATCATTTTGTTTATCAGTTCAAGGGGTCCAAAGCACTGCTTTCTTAAGACTGCACTCATTTGAGCTGTAAGAAAAAAAAGAATTAAACCAATCATGTGAAGACTTTGAATTCTAATGCATCTGTCCAACAGCTAAAAAAATATACTGCAAATTATAGCGATGTATTTATGAAGAGTATGCAGTTTTCGGTTGCAAAAGGGCAGTTTGCCTTTCTCCCCTTTCCTTCACATGTTCCCCTTAAAATCATGTATGTGACAATTATGGATATCTGTTAGATAAACAGTAACCCTTGGCTTATTACTGGCTGGGGAATCTGACCATTACACCTGAGGAGCCATTAGATGTGTACTGTTCTTGTAGAAGCAAATGCAAAATGTTACTTGTGATGGCAAATTAACTAGTATCGCCAAGAATTTAACAAGTTTCCATGTTGGGCATCAGTGTCATCCAGGGCCAGGTAATTTTTCCACTAATCTGTGTATGCAGGGCTGGGTAGACAGTGGAAGTTTGCACAGCTTGTGTAGTGGTTATAAAACCCCCCCACACCCAAAATATAATCTGAATTTAATTCACTCATTAGATGATGTGTGTGAGCGCAGACACTGAAAGTCCTTTAGGTTAGGTGTTATGCATATCTGACCTGACAAGTCAGCCAAAGTTCAGGGTACTGCTGCTCTTTTGTTAGAAGAGATGGATGAGGCAATCAGGTGGTCTGAATGAAATCTTGTATTATGACAAAGAATGCATGAGGAGCTGCTCTCTTGAACCCGTGGGGAATCTGGCAGAAGATAATCTCTTTACACATAGGGTCAGGTCTCTCTGCCCCAGCCCCTGCTCGTCTGGATGCTTATTCTTCCCCTTTTTGTCACAACAGTGACAAGGTCTTTTTTTTTTTTTTGTCTTTCTCCTCAGCTTTTCTGGTCTTGCTGTTTCTGTCACGCACAAACCCTCACAACATAATTGCCTGTGAAACCTCTCTGTCCACATGTGTCTTTGTTTTGGGAGATGACATGTAGTTATGTTTGGGGCGGAGATCATTATTGTTTCAAACATCTGGCTTCATAAAGAACCTTAATGGCTTCTCTGAATTTATTCTGAATGAAAGGATGAAGTGTTACGCCCACCATCTTCCACTAGCTTTTACCCAGCTCATAGAACAAAAATGACTGGAAGCTGCATAACCTGTCAGGCTGCTTATTAAAGATGTCAGGAGAGGACTATTAAACCTCCCTACTTGGAGGGCGATGTGTGTTGACTGACCTATACAGCAACTTGTGTTGCACTGTTGGAAAGGCAAAGTGCAAGAAATTTCTTGTCTTTCAAAAAGGAGTAGACTGCTTAGATGGAGGAGCAGAGAGAGATTTCCCTCAAGGCAATGGCAAGCATTGCCCTGAAAGGGATGTGTTGCTGTGACCTTGACTGCAGCCCTCCCTGACAGCTGGCTGTGAGCGCGGCGCTCGTGGGAAGTGGGCAGTGCCATTCCTCCAGATCCACAGAGGTTTCAGACAGGATCGTAGCTCATGGCAGCTTGACCTCTCCCTGTGCACCATGGGGTCATGTGTAAATCAAATCCTTTGCCCTGACAGGTGATGACTTTGTGTGTTGTGAATCAATATATGTCCTGGAAGAGCAACTTTGAAATACATATCTCTTTAATGTGTGTGCAGATGGGGAATTATATAATGTAAATGCTAATCGACACACACTGGAGACACAAGTGGAGTAGTTAGTTCATCCCCTGACACCAGAGGAGAGCCCTGGATGGAAAGTGCATGAGGCATTAAAAAGATATAACACTTAACCTTAGCTGGTGATGCATGTGACAATGACACCATTACTGCTTTGGTGGTGGTGGAAGAGCAAGATGTTCAGTGGTGCTTCCGAAAGTTTGTGATAGAGTGCTAACAGGGTGTGAGTGTCAAGGACCCTCCCTCAGCCATGGGAGCCCTTTTACTGGTTGGAAGTTAAAGGATAGGAAATGTAGGAAAGCTGCTGTGAGGATAGTTGACTGAAACTGTGGTAAGAGATGATCTGTTTGTGGGCTGCCATAGCCCTGCTTCTTATTTTCTTGTTGTGAGGCAGTGACATACTCCCCTGCAGAGCCTTAATTTCTGGTTGTTTGTATGGAGGGTCTTAGTGGTTTCTGGCAACTTGTTCCTTCCAAAGACTGAGACTGAGCCAGTGGAAGAGATCTGCTCAGCTACATGCTATAGAAATGCATTATACATGACATTGTATAGCAGGGTTCCTGATGGAAAACAAACAGTAGAAGTGTTGCTCCATTAATAGGAAAAATGGGTAACAATATAGTTTGATAGGCCCTGTCATCCCTGGGTCTTACAGAATATTGTAGAGAGAGGCTTTAGGTAAAATTAGATAATATGATGCAAGGGTTATGGCCATTTCACAAACAAAAGGTTCTCTGAAGAGTTAAGGCACTGCTTTCAAAAGCCTTTCTCTGTGCTCAGCTTAGTATGTTCTTTAATGGTTTTTTATTTGGGGAAGATTGAAAAATAAGTATGTTGAAAATAGGATGTTGTCAAGACTATCAACCAAGCACATCAGCAACATGGGGTAGTATGGGGTTTGCCATTGGCATTGTGTACCCAACCCTCTTTTTCTGTAAAAGCTAAGATTTGCTTCTACAGCTGCTGTTGAAGGCATGGAACTTGAATCAACCAGTGTTGAAAAATCAGGGTGAAGTCACAAAAAATTTAGTTCCCAAATATGGCAACTGCATCTGAGGTTAAAAAAAAAAAAGTAGCATAGATGATGCCTTTTTCACTTCAAAGTGAAGGACAAGTACACCACAGTCAAAGGGAATATAGCAGTTTTAACCTCTTCTCAGTTCTGCCCTAAATGTAAATAGGACACTACCAAGATAGACACCTCTTCTGATTTTGTCAAATCACTTGATAAAAACACTGATCCAGCCACGGCTGAACATATAAGATCCTCCCTCAGACATTTTCCTGTGATGTGGAGTTACTGGCTGTGTTATAATTCAGAAGTGAGCCATTCACTTACGAATATGCGAGTGTTTATGTGTGTTCCTGTGTTAAGCTTTCTGTGCATCAGGTTTATGAATCTAGTGGTCTTCTCAAAGGAATCACCTCATCAGATGGAGCAAATTGAAAAAGCACCCTCATCTTTGGAATAATTGCTGTGACCATTAGTTTTCCTATTTAAATTAATCTTCTATTGTGTTTTATTTTGTCCATAGTAAAACAGAGACAAATTCTGCAATTAAACCAGAATAGTTCATTACAGATGACACTAATAATTGAACAGAGATATTGGAAAATATCTCTTGTCCTTTCCAGCAGAGTGCATGGTTGTAAGAAGGTTATACTGGATATAAAAAGTCACATTACAGTAAAGGAAGTGCGTGAATCCATGATCTGGATGGTGGGAAAATGTTGCTGGCAGGAACAAATAATGTTTTACAGTCCCAAAGTCTAATGAGTGGTGAAAAAGAATAGAATCTAAAAAAGAGGCTTGTAAACCTGTGACAGTGCTATAGGTTTGCTTGAGATATTAGGCCAAGAGTTACAGGGATGTTTAAACTTATGTCTGAGTCCCAAAAAAGCTGAGGACTATTTATTGTTAGTACTCTTATATCTAGACTTTACTTCAATATTTCTTTCTGAACCCATTCCTGTCAATTAATATATGAGAAAGGGACCACATTACTTTTTCAATCCTGAAGTATGTGATACCTTTGTTCTAATACACATAATTTCCATACAGTTGGAAAGACATGAGGGACAAAGAGACTACCATAGGGAAGGGAGACAGAGTATTTTTATGGTCAAGTGTGAAAATACCTTTTTCACTAAAGCTAAGAATTATTTTTTAGGCCACATTTACATTAAGAAATAAAACATAAGAGTTCTTTCTGCAATTTAAAGTTACCATTTCTCTTGCTCTGTCCTGCTGTGAACATTCAGAAATTATCCCACTAATACCCCAGTAAGAAGAAGGAAAAGTAACTTGTGTATTTTGCTCAAAGTTTGAAGTACTCACATTACAAAAAAACACCAAAACCCAAAAAGCAAAACAAAAAAAAAAAAAAACCCAACCCATCCATGCACCCAAACAACCAAAAAAAGCGAAGACAGGATTACATCAGCAAAAATGCCATTATGGGTAACGTTTTCACAAGTGCCTAGCTGGGATGCCAGAAGCCCAGTAACATCTCCCCTGCTTTTGAAGGTGTGATGTTTTGCATCAGTCTGTCCTCAAGGTATTCCACTGATAGGAGCTGCAGCTGCACAATCCAAATGAAGGCCTGCGTAATTTATTTCTTTCCTCCTAATAACAGCTGCAACCCCAAACATACCCACAATTACTTTTTTTCCCCCTAAGACACACAGCTTTTCAGTGCACTGCTGCACAAATACTTCCACTGGAAATGTCAGGCATTTGGAAGCAATTTTTGCCTTGGCCGTCATTTTGGGGAATAAGGGCAAGCTACTTCCCTCGCATTTGTGCAACCCTCTTTAAGGGGCATTGCGGTTATTTGCCTCTCAAAGATGTAATGAGGTGCAACTTGTGTATGCCTGGGTAAGTATTTGGAGAGAAAAGACTTAATGTAAATGTAATTTAAAAAATATTATTATATTGACCCTCAGAACAACTGAAATATGGTGGATTTGGTATAAACTAAAATGAAAAATGAGAGCAATAATTCACTGCTATTGCTTTCTGCTGGTTCAGGCTTTAGTGGAGAGAAGACTCAGGCATGTTACTATTGTGGATCTGAATTTTAAACTGATTTCAAAAGAAAGTCTTGTGGTAGAAACTTCTGATCTGCTTTAAACATTTACTCTTGTGTACAACTAATTGTAGATTTTGGAATTCCTTTTCCTGACCCAGATTTGTAATGGAAGATCTCAAAGTGCTACACAAAGTTCATGGCTCTTGTTTTGCAGATCAAGCAACATCTTGGTTTTAAATGCAAAGAGTCACTTGGGAATTCAGGGAGTGATGGCTGGGGAGAGAGCTCCTGATTCCCGAATCCCCGAGGAGCTCTACCCAGGAGAATGTTTTGCCCCTCTGAGCAGGAATTTGAAAAACTCCCCAATTAGCATTTGCCTGAGCCGTGCTTCTTGCTCCTTTTCTGCTTTCTTACAAGTGTTAATTTTGCTAACATTGTTCAATATCTTAAAAATATCTTCAGCACTGGAGGCATTTTTCCCTTCACTGTTTTGTTGTCTTTTTCAAGCACTTGCAATGAGTCCTTCTCTTCCTGAGATAACAGCCTTACTGAGGTCTAATAGTTCAATTCCTAAATATTACATCTCTTTTAAAAAACACACCAAAAAGAATGTGAAATGCCACATATAAAACAATATTTTGGAATATAAAGAAGCTTGCTTGGATTAGTATTCCATAATAACATGATTATTTCCCTCAAAACCAGTGCTACTTGTGTGGTTTCCTGTTTGAAATATCCTGCTTTGCATTTCTGTAAATTTATGAAATAATTGGTTTTGCACAGCAATCTACAGCAAAAATATTCAGAGACCCTTGTGCATTTATGCCTGATCTGCTACATTTCCTCTATCCAAAAGAAAAAGACCTTGGATGTTTTAGATACAGCACTCAGCATCCTTCAAAGACAAACTTAAAAATTAGCTCTGATGTGATATAACTAAAATGCTGATGGTTCAATTTTTAGCTATTCAGGGTTGATGATAGCTGAAATAAACCAGTTACACAACTGGAGCTTCTTTCAGGAACACATGTAAGCACATTCTTAAATTTGGCCATATATATAAGGTCTGAGATTTTTAATATTTTCCTAAAATAGGTCTTTGTTTTCCAGGGGGGGTACATACAAGAGATATCCCTCAGCAGTATGGGTTGAGCTGAGCACTGTCAGGGCAAAGGGAATGTGAGCCTAAAGTTTAGGGGGAGGGCCTCGCTCTGCCAATTTCTTGAGGTTTTGCCTTAAGTGTAACTTTGCTTCAGAAGGTTGAATCCTCTTCACTCTGGCTTTCTCTTGTTTAATTTGGAAGATGTAGCTATGTATTTCCTTAAGTCCTGATTAATGTGGAGAAACATTCTTTTCATGCTCGTAAAAAACAGACACATCCCAGCCAGGCCCAGAACATATGTGACTGGTTCCATCCTCTTTACAACATATTGCTGTGTGAAATAGGGAACATGCGACAATCATCACTTTCCAGTCTCCGGACTGCGATGCCAGATAGAAGGCACCCATCCATTTTTTTTTTCCCTCATCCTTTTTTTAGTCCTTACTCTCCCATACTGATTAAATTTGAATAGCCATTTTATTGCCAATTCTGTTAGCTACGATCATGCCCTATTATTATATTAAATGAAGTTAAATGAAAGTAGGAGAATCAGGTCCTTTGCTTGCCAGCTGATGGCTTGCAGGTTGAAATGGTTCACCATTCCCTTTCTTCTATTATTGTTAATAAATAAGACACACAATTCTTTCATTTACTTCATTTTTGATCTTGAGGTTTGATGGTGTTGACATTCTAAGAATCCAGAATGAATTAGTCATTTTGTGGTGCCGAAGTTCACTGTGCATAGGAGAGTGCTACTAGCAATGTGAAAATAAGAAAACCACAACATACCAGGCAGCAAAATTTTTATGCCTTTTTTAAAAAAAAATGCTGTTAAAATTGTTTTTGTTTTAGTATAAGGTGGTATATTGACTGTGAGTGATCATATCCCTGGCTACACAGAAGAATGGACTTAAGTGTTCTCACATGAAAGAATCTCTCTGGGAAAATTAATATTTTTCTGTTTGGTTTTGCTTTTCCTGTTTCTCTTTGTTCAGACAGAACCACACTTTAAAAAGCTTTGGACATGCAGCTGGACATACATTAAAACCATACCAGACTTGCATCTGTAATTTACCTTTGTAAATCATATTGTTATTTGAACATATAGTTGTTCAATTTACATATGCACATATAGAGCTCTGGGTTTGTACCTTTAAAATAAACAGGAGCTTTGCCATTACATTTGAGGAGTATCAGAAAAAATCCTGTATGTACAGATTAGACATCCAGATTCTCGTGTCTTTCGTGTCCAGTGATCTTGAAAATACAAACTCAATTTGGACACATTGGGCAGCTGGGTGCATTATCCAGTATTTGTCCCTGAGCGAGCAGTCATTCTCTTACTCCAGGAGAAAGTGTCTAAATCTGGCTCAATGACAAAAAAAGAAAGAAAGAAATCTTTAGCTTTCTCCTCTTGGTTCAAACCAGGAATGAGTGAATCAATTTAGTAAGCACCTAAAAGACATTGAATTTTGAGAGAATTTAGGTTTGCATTATAGGAATAGGATGTGACTTTGAAGAGTCTGTTCTTTATTTCCCTCTCTTTCTTCCTGATTTATTTACTGACTCCCGGGCAAACTTGTTTGCCATGTGGTACAAATTGAATTGAAACTGCTGAATTTCCCTGACTTCTTAGAGTACCTACTGTCAGAAAATCTGCACAGATTTTAGAATTAGCAGACACACAAAATGTTTATCTCACTTGTTAGCTTGGTAAACGCCCACTGACTTTCTGAAATCACAGCAGTGAGCTCTAAATGATGTGTGAAATGAAGAGGCTTTGCTCACCCAGCGAAGACAGAGAAAACATTGAGGAAGCTGTGCCATTGGACTGGGCTTGGTGGAAAGGAGGAAAACAGCTGTGATACAAGAAGAATTAAGCCCAGAATATATCGGCAAAGACAGAAAATAAATCAAGTTTGATGTAATTTTCCTATGCAAGTTTTTTCTTTTTTCTTTTCTGTCTTGCTCTGTTTCTTTTTTGTACAGAGACTGCAAAGCTGAGTGGTTCTGGTTTGTGTGACTTGCATGAAGTTTTAAATTTGAAGTGATCATTGATTTGTGCATTATGTTCCAGTATGTTCTACTGCATCAGGCACTCTGTTTTGTTTCTGTCCATGTCTACGTGTTTTACTGGGAAACAGCTTTAGCAGGGAGTGTGTGATAGAAAACTGACTTGGAAAATGAGTGCCAGTTCAAGGGCAGGATCATCCATCTTTACTGCCTTCTGATGATCTGGGATGGAAAGGGAAACACCCGGGGGTTAGAAAATTGAATGACACACTTAGAGGTTAGACAGAGGCATAGATTTTAAAGAGTTTATCCTTGCAGAGGAATCAGATGCTGAATCTGTTGTGGCTATCACCACTCTAATGCGAACAAAAGGGGAAAGGGCTAAGTTGAGAATCATAGGATCTCCTCACCAGTGGGTGCAAGTGGGTGCCAGCAGGGATCACACATCCCTGGCTCTCCCCAAATTGACTGTGTTTCCATACCATCTGCCATCTCTATCCCCCCATACTTGTTGGCTTAACCTCATTAAACACATGGCCCTGTGCATGCTGGAATGAGTAGACCCAGACCATTATGTGACTGCTCTGTTCGAACATTGAATCAGGGGAATATGAATATATAACTTGAGTGGTAGCTGGGGATTGATGCTGTGCAAGCATGCTAGCACAGCTTCTGCATGGGATCTAGCTTGCACTGTCCAGATCCAAGTGTGAGGAGAGCAGGTGTGTGTGGTTGTCTGCCCATGTAAATCTACTTTAAATACTGCCTTGCCAAGCAGTTTTAGATTTAAATCCCATTGTGCAAAGATGCTAAATAGCTATGCCTGTCCCAGGATCCAGGCTTTGAATTAGAGCTTTTTGTTATAACAACTTGTATTTCCAAAAAGCCAAGATGCTCTGTTGCGACAGTTCCTAACAGTACAGTTTACAATTTTTTTTTGCTGTATTTTGGCTTGTTACTGTAAAATACTGTGACAGATGGAGCATCATCTGTCAACAATTCCTATCTGACACAGAGTAGAAATTATTGCTGTGATGAAATTATTGATCTTGTATCTTTACATTTAGGAGCAAGGAGGATCTTATACTTGACTGGATAAAATCAAAAGCAGTTTAGTTTAGGATCCAAAAGGGATTTTACTCTAGGAAGACCCTTGGTGACTGAAGGTGGAAAAGATTTTAGTCTTGGCAGACAGAGCTACATAAAAGTTAATTTCTCATAGCTGTCTTATTGCTTTCTATGATATGTCAACACTAGTATGGAACACTAGTATGGATTTATCCATGAATATTTCCTGTGTGTTTTTCAGGCAAATAGCAACTAAGGAAAATTCAGATTTTTTTTTTTTTTTCCTGTGGTGTGTGTGTTTAGTGTGTTCTCTTTTCTGGAAGCCAACACGCCTCTCTCCATAAGATCTGAGAGCAAGGAGAGAGCTTGACTAGGCAGGCTTGCAGTCAGGAGAATCTTGGAAGACAAAACCATCATGAAAAACAATTAAAAAAAGCATTTGGTTTTCCAAGAGTTTGGTGGCACAGATATGTGGCACTAATGTGGCCTAATGTGGCAGTAATTATAGTGTTAATACCATCTTATTCATTCTTAAACTCAGAATGTCTTCTCATTTTAATGACCAGTGGCTTTTATCACTGATTTGCTACATCATTTACTAATACTCTTGCTGTAAGTAGTTATGCTGGAGAAACAAGGAGGGGCTAAGATGAAATGATGAGAAGGAAAGAAATGTGAGGATGGTCCTTGTGCCTAAATGTACCTTCTTAGAGTGACCCTAACACTGGAGAGGAGAGCTTGTCTGAGCACAGGCGAATGCAGCCAATGTCAGATATTGGTAGGTTGCATTAGGTAAAATGTCTTGTTAGTACTATCCTGAAACTGTTAGGAAGGTGCGTGGGAAGTCTGTTCTCCATGATATTTTTCTCCATTAAAGCTACTCTGCCTAGGACTTGCAAGAAGTGACAATTCTTATCCCTTCAGCAAATAGTGATGGGTTTGGTGCTTCATGGGATTATCCCCAAAGAAAATATGCCACCTGAATATCTCCAGCCTTGAGCTAAAGCACCTATAAACCTTGATCTGAAAATCCTGACATCATGGATTTCTCAGGGCAATTCTTAATGTGGCTTTTTGTTGTGTCAGAAATACAAATAAATAGTTCATTTTTCTCTGCTTCTTGTTTAAACTAGAAGGACACAAGCTTTTTACTTTGTCCTGAGAAACAGTCCAGCCGCATTTGTGGACAGTGGTTTGGATTGGTCCTTATTTTTTTCTGAACCTGCCTGTCCATTCTCAACAGTGAAAGGGAATCACTGTTCATTAGGTGATTAAAAAAAGTTTAGAGTGGCTTGGAACTGCACAGAGGTGGATTTTCCTGCCAGAGAGTCTATTAGTAAATGCTTTTATGGGACTCTTCACTCTTCCAGGGTGAGTAAGTCGCGTATTCACAGACTTGCAAAGCAATCATCTGTGAATTGTACGTGAAGAAATGTAGGGGAGGCAAGTGTGGTGTGTGTTCCAATGGGACTATTCCCTAGCCACCACTTGCTTCGGAAATTGTATTAAAAAGTACAATTGTTGGTCATTAGGGTTAGCCTTGCAAAGCAGGCATGACAGCATTAGCAGGAAATGCTTCCTTGATTTCAATTATAATGCATAAATTATACTCTTCTTCTGTCTTATCCGTGCAACATTCAACAGCAGCATTTTCATCTCGGTCTGGGGAATAGAATTTTGCACATGGTATAACTTCCATTGCCTTAAATACGGCCTCCCCAATTTTATCACTGAGCACTCAAAATCGTCATTATTACAGTTCAGCCAGCAGAAATTAGTTGTATTTAGATCCCTGTAGGCCACAGGATGCATGCAGCTTTGAGATTTGGCTTCCATTTAGCCTTGGGAAGCAGTCTTAAAGCTTGACAATTGAATTACAAGAACTACTTGTATCCCTCTGCCAACAGTAGAGTAAAAACCAGAGCTGTCCTGGGGTGTGAGAAGCAGGGAAGAGGAAAGATGGGACTAATAATTCCTTCTTATAAGACTGAAGCATCTATGGGAAAATGCAGTTCCTCTGATTTGCTTTCATCTGGCAAAACCATTGCATGAAAAAGTGGTTGAGATAATTACACAGTGGAGGTCACTTTATTATTAACAGTGGTTTATTCATGAAGCACAAGTATGTAGCTTGCTGATCTTGTCCACACATGTGAGAATTTATCTGCCTTTATCTGAAACATTTGTAGTGTTTCTCTGACTGGTTTGGGTTGCAAGAGCTGTGAAACCTCCTGGAGCGTGGGCTTCAGCCATGTACAGCTGCATATAAGGACTGTCGTGGACTTGTATGGCCCTCTTGTTCTGTTGAAAAGTCACATCTCCTAACACTTAAACTAGTTACTTCTCCTTTTACTAACATCCTACCTCCTGTAATGGTCCAAAACTAGCTCACCAGTATTAATGAACAGGAACTGTTCAGCCTATCAACTTACTGTGTAAAATCAGTATTTCTTCTGCCTTCTGTATTGAAACAATTCTCTGTGGGGGTGTGTGTGTGTGTGTGTGTGTGTGTATGTGTTCACATTAGAGGATTGTGCTGCCTTGCCTATGTTTAGCACATATCTGCTTGGTAAATATATCTCAGTTGAAATGCCTGTGTGCATGAAGAGGAGTTTCTTGATGTTGTCTCTATAGAAGGCTAAAATTACAGCTCCAGAAAAGGAAAGTGATGTATTCAAAATGACAGGAAAAATGGATCTGATGTTGAAAAAATACAAGACTCTGAGTTTTCTTTCCAAAGAAGAAAACTACTTACAAATCTGCTATTCACATATTTTATCTATGTCATTAATTGGAGTTCTTCTTAGTTCTTTCCTTCTCTTCAGCGGAAGCAGCAAATTTTTCCAAATTTTTCCAGTTTTCCAAATTTGGTCCTAAACATTGTAAGACTTTCACATGCGTTACAGAAATGGCTAATCCAGAGAAAATAATTGTCTGCTTTTCTGTTCCCATGTATTCACAATTTCAACATTAGAGGAAATGCACCTAGAACTGTGAAATATTAAGTGACGTTTTAAATGAAATTTAAGTGAAATGTTAACACTGGAAGCTTTGAACAGTGGAGCACTGACCTCAAATAATTTTATGCCCTGCTCTGAATAAAAGTTTTTTTCAAGTATAAATACTTGGGTGTTCATATTATGAGTTTACCTACTTGTTAACTAGGATATTAGAGGCAAATATTCCTTGTGATTGTAGCCTAGTAGAAAGACAGAAAACTTAATTGTGCTGTACCATCTAACAGGTGCTGCCCAATGACCAGTAAGTCAAGGACTGTTATGACTGAAACATTTTAATGCTAAAATAACCAAAATTGGCTTTTATCACTGTTCTTCATGGCCAGGCAGCCTTGTTTGAATTAGTTTTCTCTCCAAATCTTGGTCTGAATGTCCTCTTGCTACAGGAAAGAAGGAAATTTATGCTGTGTTCAAGGAACATGTTAGCTACTGTATAGAGTTCTAGATCTGGCATAAACTGGGGGAAAAAAATCAATATTTTGCATTCATAAGGCACCTTCTGTTTGTCTCAGCTCACTGAAAATGTGCACTCTGAAGAAGTTTAAGAAGTTTAAGTAGCAGCACTATCATTATACCCAGCCTACTGATGAGTAAACTAAGGCAGAAAATTCTGTGAAATCATGAACTTGGCTAGAAACAAAATCCAGGAAGAAGAAAAAATCTTCAGCACTTAAAAGACCAGGAATGTTCCCCACTGCACATTCTACTGTATCAATTGAATATATAAGAATGTGGCATTTTCCTTCCCTTAACGATTTCTGATGTGGTAGACAAATTAGTAATGTACGTCATAAAACAAGTTCAGATTATTATTTTTTTAATATAAAAAATATAGTTTACCACTAACTCCTCATGTCAGGATTTGAGGGCATGAGTGACTGGGAATCTATTTTGTATCCCCAGTCTGCACAAATCCTTCCTCATATGTGCAAAACAGCTGGGGGTTTCTCCTTATCACTCTTGGAGCTGTTCCATCAAGCTCACACTTGATGGCTCCAATTGGTGTGACAAAGAGTGAAGCAATTCTACATTATATCCTGCTATTTACAGGTGACTGGGGATGTTTGCACTTGAATGTTGTGTGTGTGCCTTCAGCTAAAAAGCAAGTGTTTCGCTCTGAGAGGTCTTACTGGTTTTTGTTACCAGTGGCCATAAATACTGGTCACAGATGCGCAGCATCCAACAATTTCCTCAGCTGTTCCCTTTTATTGTGAGCATTGCATTTTCCATTCTGACTACGCAGAAAATTGTTATGATTTCCAATGCTCCTTGTTAATCTGGGAGCAGAAGCATTACAGAGCAAACACATGCTGAAGAACCCATGGCAGAGGTACCCCTATACCCACCACCGACCCCTTGGAAACACACAGAGTAAGCCCAGCAATGCCATAGGTGCATTTTGCCTGGAATTGAGGCAACCTGCTGTTCTGTCCTTTTGGAACTTTTTCTCCTCAAGTATTAGTTTAGCTCAGACCTGTAAACAAGGTAGTGTATCTTACAAGAAAAGGCTATGGCTATCTTAGAAATTATACGGGCTGCTGAAATGTTGCTCTGTATCTGTCAGAATGAGACTATTGCTTATTCAGTTCACCTGTCCTCCTGAAGCCTCATTCCTAAACCAGCAATACTTCTTTTCCATATTTCCTAACATTGCAGCATTATTCTGAGTTTTAGAATCTTTCCTACCATCACAGTCATACAGAATTCATGTGCTTTTACCCACCATACACAGAATGGAAGACCTGGAATGAAAATGTAATTAAATCATATGCAAATAAAAAATGCTGCAGCTGACTTCATAAGAAGGAGACTGTCACATCAAATATCATATTGTATTTGATTTCAATATTAACTGATAGGATTAGCAGAGATGAAATTTACCTTAGAAAGGTGAGCCTGCCTAGAGTTACTGGTGAAAGGATTTCATTGCTTTTGCAGCTTTTGCACCCAGGAGCTCTTTTGTTCCTAACCATGGTGCAAAGAAAGCTGTTTTGTGGCAACTGAAGGCTTTGCTGCCTGGCTGGGGCTGTATTTTAATCCAGCCTGGGCCAGGGGGTGACCAGATGTCTGAGGGCAGCCGAAGGGACAGGCCAACCTGCTGTCTTTGCTGCAGCAATGCCAGGGAAGGGCCAGGCTGTTTGCTCCTGCTCCGAAGGGGCTGTAGAGGTGGGCAGCCTGCGGAGACTGTGCCCCAAAACCTGGCTGCTGCCCAGGAGCTCTGGCTGCAGTCACTGTGCTGTGTACACTGGTGGAATTTTAGGGCATCCTTTTCTTGCACTGATGCTGGACTCTGGATACAGAGTAGAGGAGTCACGAATTGCCTTTCCTCTCTCTGTGTTGGTCCTTGTGGAGCAGTTAAGCAGTTCTTGTGTTGTCTTTGCCTTTCACAAGGCCCTGAGAGCTCTCATATGGCTTACCAATGCCTTACACCTCATGTATGGGACTGTGCACTGTGATGTTTCCTCTTCCTGTGGGAGTGCTGAGCCTGGCCCTGTGGTGCAGGGACCTCTCAGCCAGTGCTGTCTCCTGGTGCTGCTGCCTCCCAGCCCCTACACCTGGGCTCAGGGCTCTCATGACCTGCTGTCTTCATAAACACCTCAGTGGCTTTGCCTTTGATGTGAAGTGCCTAGGGAGCCCAGTATGAAAAGTGCTATAGAAATGTAGTTTTGATGTAATTTGGTTTGATTTACAGTTTGAAAAATGAAAATCTTCCTGCAAAGCTAAGACCCCTGTACAATTTTTCCAGCTTGCTTCTGCTGCTTGCAAAGCTACTTGCATTCCCTTTTGGATCACTGGGGATTTCCCTGACACATTTACACTCCTGTTCTCAATAACTTCATACCCAGTCTCATGCTGACACTTTCTCCCTTTCTCTTTCTTTTTATTTATTAAAATTACCTGCTCCACGGGTATTAAACATAACCAAGCCAAGCGGAATAGAGGACAGTCATAAAAACATAGATGACTACATTTTTCCCTGTTATGATCTACGACAGGCACTTAGTCCTTTAAAAAATTGCTACACCTTCAGAGCCTGGAGATCTGGAGACTCCAATAGCATCAGAGGTTTTAAAAAACCATTGCAGACATTTCCTTTCAAATCCCTGTACATCCTGAATTTCTGTCCTTATTTTTGTACTACAGTGTCATTCTGTTTGATGCTGGGATCCTATACTGGCAGGCACTCTACAAACCCGCAGGAGTTGCCCCAGAAACCACACACTTAAGCAGACAAAAATATTGACAAGAAAGCTGAAGTACAAGAGAGGTGAAGTGATTTGTTCAAGGCCACAGAGCAGCTCACTGGCAGGGCTCACTGTGGAAGACAGGCTTTCTGGTGCTGTACCCACAACAGTTACCTGCCTCTAAATCTCTGAATTCATCCTTTAATCCTTTGGCATTCACAAAGATTAAAAAAATTTACTTTACTGGACTTGGGGAAACCTGATTGTCCCTGAAGTGGAAAATATCAAAGAATATGACCAGCACTTGTAAAATTAAATTGGGTTATTTAATGTATTCCTAGAAGCTTGTACCTCTGTGAAGAAATACAGTAATCCAGGTTCCCTTGCCAGTGTTTCCTAATGTGTGACAGACTTATGGTGAAGGACAGGAGAAAAATGGGAATGATTTTACCTCTTACCAGGAAGATTTTCTTGTGCTTGATATATAGTAATAAATGGTGAAACTACACTCAAAACTCAGCAGGTTTGGAACAACTTTGGAGTTAAAACAAAGAAATTGTCTGAGGGTTTAAACAGTGGAGAAATGTTTTGGGGAAGAATATGTCTTCTTGGTGACACAGTAACCAGAACAAAAGTCTCAATATTTAAAAATGGAGGGCAGTTTTGGCACAGGCATAGCTTTTCACCAGAGGCAGTGCACTTCCCAGTGATGTTAATTAACCCATTCTTGGCCAGATGACATAAACTAACAAGGCAGAAAGACACAGCACATGGTGAAATAGAAGACTGAGTTGGGTCATCTTTAGATGACACTGCATTGAAAATGTTGTTTCAGCAGGGATTCTTCTCATCTGGCTTGAAACAGGCATCAAATCTATGGTGCTGGTCTGAGGCCCCTCTGCAGTGGTGAGAGGACTCTGCAGAGAGAGCCCCCTTCAGAGGGGGATTCATCTCCTCTGCCTCGGGTATCCATCTAGGAGGAGATGAATCCCTGTCTGAAGGGATCGCGCACTCTCCACTGCGTACAAAGGGAGACTGGATGACTAGTGCCTGGACTTCCAGGGAGTTACAAGTAGGGGAGATCAGTCCCCCACCTTTATGTCCTCCCTCATGTTGTCGTCAGAAATGGTAAAACCTCCCAGGGGCAGGCTGGCAGTCTGTGCTTGTGAGCACTGCACGCTCCAAGTTTTAGGAGTATGTCCAGCATCCCTCTCCCAAATATCTCTGGAACACTGCTGGCTTCATTCCTGTTGTGTCCATAGCTTTCTTTACAGCCTCAAGGCAGGCTGCTGGGAGAGGAATATTTATTTGTATGTCAAAACATGATTTCTTGGGGAAACATAAAGAGGACACAGCTGCAACAAAATGGAGAGACAGGTGCAGATGCCTATTTATGTTTTTAAAAACTGCAGATGTGTGTATGCGTGTACATAGAACTGCTCAGGCAAGCTAGGATGCGTGGATTAATTGAAACCTATACTCTTCAGAAAGCAATTTGAGATGTACTTGGTTTGATGTTATATTTGTAACCAACACTATAATGGTTGTTGGGTTTTATTCTGCTTGGGAAATTTCAGATGTGGTATTTAGCTTTGTTTGGCATGAAGACAAGTTTTTTGGCACAGAATAATTTCCTGCAAAAGAAAATTTGGACTCTCTAAGGCTTCAAAAGTCATGTGGATAGTTTTATCCTGCTGGTCTATTCTTGGTGCACTATTTATCTTCCTTCTCTGTGCACTGTGCATGGCAGGGCCCCATCCTCTTGTGATGCATGTGTCAGGGGAGCCTTGGTTCTGACTAGGAACTGCAGATACCATATCATTAAAATTAATAAACAGGAACAGTGGAGGTTCCTGGAGAGACTATGATAAACATTTGACCAAACTTATTCTGTTTTAAATTGTGTCATCCTTCAAAAAACAGTGTCTTCACTATCTCATCCCTCGTGCCTTTCTATTATGTCTCTGTCATGTGCTGAAGTTACCTAGTCACCTCTCAGCCCAATTTCCTCCCCTTGTCACACTTACAAGGTGGCTTTTGTTGTCCTTCACTGACTGATGGCTCCAAAACCAGGCCTGGATTTCTGTGCACCTCCCTAGGAGGAACCTCTGGGTATTCTCAGAGTATGCATGGGGGTACAGGAATCTTTGCTTTGCAAGCGTCAAGTCATGTCAGGTGGGTGTAGTGACTCAGAAATAGCTTCTCCAAAAAGAAAATAGCATTGCTCTTTTTATTTTACTTAAAAAGGAAAAGATACTTTTGTTTTATTTTTTTATTTTTTGAACACAGTTTATTAAAGTATGTTGTTTGTAAAAACAATAGAGATCTGTGTGTATAGTTCGGCTCCTTAACCTTTAATCTTCCCTTACAGGTTTTTGGAAGTTCTTCTCCACCCCAGCTTGGGCTAGCACTCTCTCCCTGCTTCCACATATTCCCTCACCTGCTGGGAAGCTGCATGTGACAGTATATGAGCAATCCTCTTGATGACATCCAGGCTCCCCTGCTGTACTCCAGACTTGGGATCCTGCAGTGACTTAACATCTTTGTTTCTAAGCTTAATTTAGGAAAGATTAAGCTGTTCTTTGCATAATGTGTGCTTACTGGATCCATGAGGCTTGTTAAAAACATGCAGAAAGTCCTTGCCTCCCATCTCCTCTCCTGGGGCTAATGGTTGTGCATTGTGATAGGTTCATTATGTCAGATGTTCTCCTGCAACAAACCCTAGTCACTCCCTCTTGGACTCTTCTCTTGGAGCCTTCACCTTCTGGTTCATTCCCTGTTTTTGTGGGTAGCTGCCATACTGGCTCCACCTGTTGGAAATCCTATGTACAGGGAAGGGAATCTTGTGCTGTAGCCACTTTCCCATATATTCACCCATTTTCTTTTCCTCATCATCTCCCTTTCAGACCAACACTTTCTGCTTCTGAAACCTTCTGACTTGAAAGAAGCCAGAAGAAGGAGAGTTACAACAGGATAACCACACTGGGAAATTGATCATAGGTCATATCTGTCATGGCTTTAAAGTCAAGACAGCAAAGCAGTTGCTGTGGTGGAGGAGTTTGTAAAAGTTAACATTATCTACATTTGTGGAGGTCTTCGTTCCCTGGGAAGACCTTGGGTTTTCAAACTGCCTGAAACAAGTCTAAGGAAAACCCAGTGGTAGGTGAGAGAAGGTCTGATGTGAGGCAGAAAAAGGAGGGAGTATAAATCATTCACCTCTGACTGAGGTACCAAACAAACCTGAAGCTGCAGCTGAGACCTTGGAGAAACCAGTCAAATATATTGCTCCTTCTCCCCAGGGAAAAAAAAAAAAGGTGAAAAAATCAAGGGCAGCAAAACATCTCCTTTGCTTTGCATATTACAAAAGGCACCAAATGTAGAAAAGAAGAGAAGCAAGTAGGCTGATAAGAGATTTCATTTCATTCCCCTCAGGGTGCCAACTTACCAGTGGTAACCTCATGGTCTGCTGATGTCATTCACACAAAGCAGTTACTTCTGAAGAGACAGGTTTCCTCAGATTTTACCATCTGAGGGAAAAATAGAGGAAAAAATTGTTTGAAAGGGAAAAAAATGTTAAGGTGTCTGTGTTTTACCAAAAGCCTTTGTAGGAGGTTATTAACTTCAAACGAAAACTAAATTTATCGTAACTTCTCTCCTCCCTCCCTGTGTTTCTGAAAAGAGCACTTGCTGTGACTGTCTGAGCCATTAAGGGCTCCTGGAAGGGCAACGAAGTCCCGTGCTCCCATGTCTGTGTGCTTACTGATTTATAAACCTCTCTGTAGGTAGAAAGAAGAATGTGAAATTTCCCCTTTAGTGGCAGATGGGCTCCAAAGACTAAAATACAATTAGTATGCAGACTCTCAACATGTAGAAAATGGGAATAAAAATCTATTTCTGAGATCCATATGAGGGAAACTTTCTTCTCAGGCTCTCAAGGGAGCAGACTTTATCACCCCAAACTTTTTTCTTCTTTTTGAATAGTGATTCCTGGAAAGAAAGACAAGGTTTAAAAGCAGTTTCCAGAGGTGAACCATGGAGGCCACCTGTTCCTTTTGAATATTAGCCTGAGATCCACACAAACAAGCTGCGCTCTTCATGTACCTGTGTGACATTTTGACAAAAAACTTTTTAAAGAGTCTGTGCAGTGGGATTGGCAAATAGGAGATTTGTGTTTTCTCTTGCATTGCAGTAAAACCTGTAATCTGAAGGAGACAGGAAAGTAGCTGAACTGCTCATGCCATTGCTGGTACAAGACAGTTAATCTGGCGTGACGCAGAAGGTGGAAGATTTCATAAAAAGCTCCTGCCATGTGGTAGTGGTTTCTAGTGCCCAAATACATGTTTCATATCAGCGTGACATGCTGGCTTTTATCTTCATGGGAGCCTTCTCCTCTCTGAGCAGGTCCACTTGCTTCTCCCATCTGTATGAGCCTGATCCTTATGTTTCCTGGCAATGCCACACTTTTGGCAGAGCTCTTCATGTCCCAGCCCTTCTCTCCTTGCAGCAGGCAGCCTTGCTTTCAGTGGCCTTTTCAGAAGGTTGCCCAGTCAGTGCTAACAAGCTCTGATGGGAGCAGTGCCACCAGGTCCCTGCTGGCAGGGAGGGAGGCAGGTTGTCCTGCACGCTCTGTTCAGACAGACTTGTGTGGGTGCTGTCAGGGAGGCTGTGTTTGGTGTTGGAGAGCCCTGCATTACGAGGTGAAACTTCAGGCAGTTTTAGGGTAGACAAACCCTCAGTTGTGCCTAACCTGGTAAATATGGGGTAAAAAAATTGGAAGCCGAAGCCTTTCTAGGGACACAGGCGTTTCAGCCTGGACACACAGCTGCCAGCCAGCACTGTGAGAACTGCCAGCTACTTGGGAGAGGATGTGCAAAGGCAGGAGACTGAAGTGGCTGGTGCTGGTGGGAGCAGGTCCTGTGGCAGCCAGGGGGATGGCAGGGGAACTGCTGTGGTGCTTACTGCCCACGGGCACCCTGCAGCTGGCAGGGGAACCACGGCAGGAGCATGTAAAAAAAAATAAAAAATCAGTGCATTGGTCTGTGCTCAGCCCTGCTCTGGTGTGTGCCCCAAGTAATTCCAGCGGTGTTACTGGATAGGTACAGATGCAAGTGACAGCCCTGCTGAACTCTGTGTTTTCTCTGCCTCTGATGTAAGCAGTGCTTAGGAAATGGGTAGCTAAAATGGCCAAATATCCCTGAAGTAAGCTTAGCTGCAAAATAAGTGACTTAATTAGCATACAGTAGATACTTATTGTTAAGTGAGGATGCCATCCCCTCCTGTGGTGATTTCAGTTAAACATGATGATTGATAAATTGTTATATTCACATGGTGTCACTCAGTGATATAATCATGGCTTTTGTAAATATTTAGTCAAGAGAGCATTCCAGCTGTTCCCAGCCAGGTTTCATCCAGTGTCAGCCAATGTTCAGTGCTGCTGATTTATTTTATGTGTTGCTTAAGTGTTGAGTAAGATCACATTTTTATGAGTCTTGAAATACCTATGGTAATAAATAGTGAGAGTGCTGGAGCTAATGACAACAGCAGAAATAATTATATGGAAAAATATTGCCCAGGGTCCAGAATATGTCCAGGTACTTAAGTATTTGTAGTTTTTCAGGACAACTGCTTAGCATCTTTTGGTCTAGATTTATGGCAAGGCAGTCCTCACCAGATACCATTGAAAAGGGAATCCAAGCAGGAGCCATTTTTCAGAAGGACACTAGCATCTTCTCCCAAAGCTTGATTTTTTAAAATAGTGTTGGTCAATGAATGAAAATTCCATTTTCCAAAGGATTTCAAGATTTTGAAATTTGCCTTGGGTTCAATTTAGAATGAAAGTCTGAAATTCCTCCTGACAGAGGAAGGTTCTAGGAAGTATTCACTCTGTATCAAGTGTGCTGGTTTTGCTATTCAATACAGTACAGGAATGTAAAATATACAAATATATTAAAAATGGAAAATAATTCTCAGATGAAACACTGACACTGTTATCTCTGAAGGTGTCCAAACCTGATGTATTCACAGTGTTGGAGCCTTCTTATGTTTTTTCCATAAAACGTATTTCTGCAGAACTGACAATTTTGTGAGGCAGTTCGTATTTAATGAATTTATATTTTCTGATACTTCTTTCCTGACCATGTTCTTGTTTGATGAAACACCCATGCAACTTTTCCTCACTCATCTGTCTCACTTTTATTTTGAGAGCTCTTCAGGAATAGCTTTTGTTCTCATGTCAGTTCTTTGTTGAGGAAGTGGCTGTCGTGATGTCCTACCCCCAAGACTTGGAAGTGATTCACAAAAAAAGAAAGTTTAAAAAAGATGACACCCAGTTTGGGCTGTATTGCGTATTTGAGATAGCATGCTTCACCCACAGGACAAGATGGTAGATGCTGAATTTAACTTATTCCCAGTAAAGAACCTCTTCAGTGACCCATATAGACACCTCTTACTGACAGCAGAGGAACAAATTATCTTTACTGCCAAAGTTTTATTTGCAGAAAATTCAGCTTTTTGTTCCCTCTTTGCACTTTGTGTTCTTTCATGTCCAGAAGCAGCTCATAGTTACAAGGTGTTTCTAATTTTCCAGGGAATGTGGACATTTTGAAAAGAAATACAGTATTAACAGCAGTGGGGTGAGCGCCTTCAAGAAGGTAAGCTTAGATCAATACACTCAGAGCCTTTTGCTAACTTGGATCTTAAAGTAGGGGGGGACGCACGACACACTGCAGGAAGGAAAGCAGAGTCTAGAAGGTGCCTGAAAGCAACTGTAGCTCACTGACAGAATGAGGTGAGGTCGTCCTACAGCACCGCAGACGGAGTGAAGCGGAGACTTTTTATTTGTTGAGTGCATGAAAACATCTGAGGCAAAGGAAAAGCTATTTCAAATGGGCATTAGCATGCCTGTTGGCACTCTCAGACTGATATCAAGGGCGCCCTTGAGCTCAGAGCCAAGTGGAGGTACACCCCTTGAGAACCTGAGGTGACAAAAGTGCAGGTGAAAATGCTGTTCAAATGTATATTTAATGGACATGGGGATAAGCTGTGTTCCAGCCAGTGAAGGTAGAAAAAAAAGCACAAAAACCCCCTCTAACAATATGTCATGGTCGATGGCACTAGTGGGAAGTAGAACTTCGAAACCAATAGAATTACTATGAAGCCAACAAATTGAACTGCAGGAATGAGTGGACGACTAGCAATTTTTAAATCCACTGCCCAATGGGTCATGTGTGTTACAGTTTCTGCCTGAAATATGGGGAAGGTAGAGCACTTAGAGCCTGCTGCTGCAGAGTCCAGCTCAAGTTGTGTGGATTTGTTTGGGTTTTTTCACTCTAGATCTTCATTCTGATTTTTGTGGTGACTAAAGGGGAAATCATCCAAATCAGAACCAAAGTAGAAATTGCTCTTCTGCCTTTTGCTGGCAATAATCACAATTTTTCAGTACCTATAGGGAGAATACTTCAAAGTTTCATTGGCAATAAATATATTCAAAATGCTTATGTTAGTTGCCTTAGCAATATTTATTTGTTTCTTATGAAAGACCTCTTCATGCAATTGCAGATGTTTCCAGGTATTATAAACAGTTCTTGCTTCCGTGTAGACCCTGAGAATTCAGGGTTTGTGGTTTGCTCTTTCTTATTCTCATCCAGCTGTGATGTGGAATCTTCCCACTCACTTGGTTTTTGCAGGCTAATATTCCCCAAGTTTGGCATTCATCTCACCTAACCGTAGTTATTCAAAAATTACACGGTTTATCTGAGTGAGTAGTCTGGGCCATCCCTGTAGTCAGTGGTGAGACTCAGGCAGGTTGATTCATTCCATCCTCCCAGGTATCACCCTCTGGAGGTGCCCGAGTCTCTATAGGGAGACAGATGGCTGAGGTTAGGTGAGGTGAACCTCAACCCCAGTGCTCAGCAATAACTGCTTGGCGTGTGCCCAGAACACCTGGGGTTCCCGGGGGAAATCACCTATCCAAACGCTAGTTAGAACTTGCACCTTTTAGCATCCAGAATTAAAGGAGATTTTATGTGCTTTCTTTCAGTCCAGTGTACATGTAGGTTTTGTGTGTAAGAGAGAAAATTTTGCCCTGTGTTTGACCTACATACTTAAACACAAATATGGCCTTAAATTACATATTCAGTATTTTTATATATCTGCCGTCTGTGTGAACATGCACATATTTTCTGCATAATAATATTCAGATATATGGTTCTCTATGATATTTTACTATTAAAGTGCTGGCAATATGCTCAAAGCTTTACAAAACAGAGATAAAGGCAATTCCTGTCAGAAGAAGGTTATAACAAAGATGAACGCTAGATTCACAGGGAGTGAGAGACCAGAAGGTTCTGGGTTCACTGTTTGTTTTTTAGCCTTATTTCCTTAGAAAATGAGGCTTCTGTGTTGCACTGTGGGTGAGGTGAGGTGTGTAGCTGTCCTCTCAGTGACTTTTGAGCTGGCTGGCCAGCTTTAGTCAAATATAACCAAAGAACATTTTCTCAAGAGACAAAGCTCTCAGAAAATACAGGTGTTTAGAAGACAGAGGACCTTACTGAGGAGAAGGTACAGGGTAAGCCATTTTAGGTGCTAGAGTATCTACTAAGGAATCCTTTGTAGAAATCCAAGTAGGGGTAGAGCATCACCTGTGACTGGTGTTGTGCTAATCCCTAGGGAGTTGGGCAAGGAGACCCATAGGAATCAATGCACTAATGATTTTATGATGCAAGAATCATGCTATACTAGTAGTGGCCTTTATGTTTGAATCTTCCTTAAGAATGGACTATATTAAGAGTTCTTCCAGACATGGGAAAAAACCTCATTAACTGGAGGAAGGAGAAGTGGAAGAGATGAAGCTGAGGCTTGGTAGAAAATGTGAAAGCAAAGAAGAATTTACTACTCCTACAGCTTCTGCCATTTCTCATATGCAGATGTATCTATCTATTCAATATTATGTTAAAGATCTTTTTCTAAAGTATCATGTTCCTGGCTAGTTTTATCAGGTAAGGGCATCTCTGATCAGCTGTGTGTTGTGGATTTCTAGCCCATGCTGTGTGATCATTCATGCAGGGGTCAACCTCCCTCATCTGCTCTGACATTGTTTTCAAGGTACGGCTTTTACCAGCTTATGAAAAGAGTTGCCAGATATCGTTGTCAGTAAGAGCAGAGGAAAGAGTTTATTGGCCAAATAGGTCAGTTCCTGGCCTGGGCGTTCCTATGAATACAGCTTTATCAACACACTTTATCAAAAACAGACAGTTCCAGGGTGTAAATATTTTCCATCCCTGTGTGCTGATGGTCAGAATTAGGAGTATTTTATCAGATCTGGTGCATGCCTCTGATGTGCACAATGTCTATTTTGATTTTGATACTGATGCAGGCTTCTGTACTAGCTCTCAGCTGTTCTGAAAATGAGAAGAGAGGGGTCAGGTTTCTAAACTGAGATTTTCTTATTACATGTCCTTGGTTTTAGCACAGAACAGGTAGACTTGGATTGTTGAACTGGGTGGGATGAAACAGGTGCTGTGTTTCTGCCCTATGAATAGCTTCAGCTGTCCCCAGGACTCTGGGTCATCCTGTGCAGTGCAGTTTGCCTGGGATTGTGTGTGCAAGATGCTTTGTGAATCTCTTTCCAGCCCAGCTTGTGGCCTTTTAGGCAAGCTGTTTATTCTGTTTTGCTTCTGTTTTGGACTTTCATCTTCCCAAGAAGCTTTTCCAGAGAAAGCTGAGGGAGAAAGAAACTGCCATGGCAGTGATGGGAAGTGTTTTAAGTGTGCCTGCCTACCTGCCCTGTAGCAGCCCTTGGACTCGTGGAAGTTTCCTGATCAGTGGAAGAACTGATTGGGTTACAGAGTGTAGGGTGCAGAAATGTCTGCCACTTTATTCTACATTTCTGCTTCCCCCCAGTCATATATTGGGTGATGACCCAAGATCATATCATCCAAGACACGCTACATTTGCAATTGTTGAGGTGTATCAATAGTTTTCATTTTTCTCTAAAACATGAGGTGCTGGCCACTAGATTTGATTTACAATTAAATGGCAAATCCTACAGTATATTCCCAGGACCCCAGGAGTGATAAGTCATTTGAGTTGTATTTTTAATAGATTGTTATAAATCTTTTTTATATTGCCGTAATTGAATAAGGTGCTTTAGAGAAACAGAAGACTGCACATTCCGTGCCCCTAGAAGTTTGCTTGCTAAGTACATCTTGAGGTACAAAAGGTACTTTGTGTAATTTTATGCAGTGTGAGCCCTTGCTTCTAATGACAGTGATATAAATGTGGCCCATATCCTGAAACAACTTAATGTGTGCTTAACGTGGAGGATTTAGAGTGCCTCCGGATGAGTGTGGTGATTCCGGAGGGAACAAAACACTGCTCAGGTGCTGCACCATCTGCCCTCCTCCTGCCAGAGGTGGCTGCTCTGCTGCTGAGGGCCATCAGCCCAGTGCCATCAGCTTTCTGACAGTGACCAGGCAAACAGCAGAAGGAATAGGCCAAACACAGAATGACCCATCTTCTGGCACATTATGCCAGAGCATTTTAGGGACTTTGTGAGCCAAAGTTTGTTTAATGGGCTGATGGGCCTATATTCCACAAGCTTAAGCTTAAACTGAAATCGATATAGTGGCAGCATATTCCAGCCTGGATAATTCCATTCTGCATTTTCAGCTTCCTTTGATGCATCTTCAGATAAAGCATTTGTGCCCTAAAGCTGTGGTGTTGTGTTTGCTATTGCAATTTTGTAGCAGCTGCATTCTGCTCCAGAGATAGATGTGTTTTGGTAGTAAGTGATCCTTAGGTTTAAATAATCTATAATTATTTGGAGCACTTTTTGGGCTTGTAAAAGGTGTTATACAAATCAATGAATAATTTTCACTCACCATTGTTTGTAATGTATTCTTAGTTTTCAACTGAAAATAAAATTTCTTTTCCTATTGATTTTCTTCTTTTATGTTTTGCCAAATTGATTTTTCCTTTTCCTAATGGAGCAGAAACTAACATATCTGGATTTCAGTTACTTCACCCTTTCTGATTCAGCATCATTTAGGATATCAGAAGGAATAAAAACAGCTCTAAGGAATAGTATTCATTCATTAACTTCAAGGGAGCTGACACTGTTTTAATCCATTTTAAGGGAAAGTGTGTCTTTTGGGTTTTTAAATTTCATCAGTGGATTTTTAAGTGTTCTCTAAACAAGTATTAAAGAGACAAGTATGAATATGATGTTATGACTTGGGAGGGCGAGGTGTGAGAATTAAGCAGAGTTTAAGGTAGGCCAAACTGTTTGGCTGCAAAAGAAAGATTTGGAGCTCTCACTGAAAATGTGGACAGGATTTTGCAGGGGTTTGATGTTGTACTTCCATTTCTCCACACCACGACCCTTCTATGTTCAGCTGGAAGAGTGACAAGGCAAGTATTTCTATGGTATTTTCAGATCTTTGTTCAAGAAGAGTCACAGTTGTCTTGAAATACAAACCTCAGCTCGGGGCTTGTTTCTTAAGACACCAAGCATTCCTTTCCATTTAGAAGATTAAGGGGGTCTTTGAGCATCAGGTACCTAAGAAACAACTTGAGAACTTCTGAAATGTTTGGCCTGAAAAGGTTGTGAAAGACTAGCTCATTCCCCCAAAATGAATAGTTTTCTCGGAAGTAAATTGTGTTACCAGCTTCTGTATTAGTGTTTCTTAACAAGCTCAGCTATGATTAGAGGGTTAATACAGCCTGTGACTACAGGATAACAGTTCAGGCTACAGGATAACAGTTCAGGCTACAGTAGAGAAAAATGAGATTAGAAAATACTGAGATAAAATGTTTTTCTAATATATCAGGTCTTATGAAATTTAGCTCGAGATAGAGAGAACCAGAGAACTGGCTGAAACAGTGCCATAAAGTATAGTATTTATCCCCGGAAATAATGAAGGTCAGGAGAGGTCCTGGATAATGGAAAAAGGGCAGAGATAGCGTCTATCTGTAACAAGGAGAAAAAACTGAACCTGGGGATTCGTAGTCAGGTTGTGTACTTGCCAATACATGGAACAAACAATCACACAACAGATCATAAACCCCTTGAAGGGAACAAGGATGTGAGCAGGGCAGCTAGCATGTATTTGTCAGTAGTAAATCATCTGAAACCAATCTCTTTTCCTTCTGAGACACAGCGACAGACCTTGTTGGTAGAAAAAAAGCAGTGGTTGTCAGGTGTCTTGATTTTAATAAGATTTTTTATACTGTTTTACAAGACATAGTCAGAAGTAACATGAGGAAACCAGGATGAGAAGAAACTGTCCTCTCAGCTCAGTGCACGGCTGTCTGGCAAGCTGTAGTCAGAGACCAGTTACCAATAGTTACCCATGAAACTGCAAGGGGATTTGGAGTGGGGTGCTTTGGGATCTGTGCTGGGACAGACTGTGATGCAGTGGGATGGTGGAAAGCAAAGGTTCTTGTTTGCTTTGCAGGCTGGGGTGGGCTGTGGGCCTGGTGGAGAATGGGTTCAGAATGTAAAGTAACCTGGAGAAGCTGGATGGGTGGCGTGTACAAACTGGGGCATGGACAGTGGCAAGACTCTTCTCTGTTGAGGTAGGAACACTGAACAGCATTAATGCAGTGACAGTAGGTGACTTCTTGAAGACAAGGCTCTGGGTTTTGGAGTGGATTGTCTCAGAAGAGGTAATAGGTGGGATGTGAGTCAAAAGGCTGACACACTTTTGATCAACGAGGAGCACCATCCGTGAGAGAAGACTGAACAGACCCGGGTTGCCAAATCTAAAGAAGAAAGAAGGAACATGATAAATCTTGAAAGGTTACTAAAAATCAGAAGGAAATAATCTGTAGTCTTTGTCTACTGGGACAAGTGGTAATAGACTGTAACCTCAGTGAGAGACATGGCTTAGATGCCAGCAAGATCCTTCTACTAAAGATAATTGCGAAAAGGGGAAATAGCCTGCTTGGAAGCTTACCAAATGTCCATCCTTGGGGGTTAGACAGATTACAGTCCAAAATAACGTGGGTCTCATTCATCTTGCCTTTGGGAGATAAACTAAATGTCCTCCTGAAGTGCCTTCCAATTTAATTTCCTTGAATTTAAGAATCTTTTAACTTCATTTTAATATTTAATTTTGGTCCATGTAAACCTACCTAGTCTATGAAGAGTTAAGAATTTCAGTGTTCCTTCTTACAGAGTAGTTAGCATTTAGCGTCAATTAAAATGGCAAAGTCTTATGATTCGCTCCCCACCTTTGCTCAGCCTTATCCATTACTCTTGAACCAGTTAAATAAATATGGTTTAACTGCAGTCTACTGAATAAATGTTCTCTCTTTATTTCTATGTATGTATGTCTGTACATATATAATATATATATTTGAAATTATGATTCCATTTATCCCAAGTTTCTGGAATTTATTGATTTTTTTAACAGTGTTTAAATTACATCCACTTTTATGGAGACAAATCTGTTGAAGAATTAAACAGCAAAGTTTGCTCCAATCTATAAACATGACAGGGGGATGATTTCCTCTCATTTGCTAAATATACTGCTCCTTAGTTGGAGACATAAATAAGAATGTTGCCTAAGTAGGTCATATTTGAGCTAGGGCTTTTCAAAAGACATGAAAGCACCCACCGTGAATATACACTTCAAAGCCAGAACCCATTTTTTTGTGCACATTTTGTTCCTGAGAAGTTTTCCATCTGTTCTAATGTCATGGCTTTGCCACAGTGGCTTGTCCTCAGACTCTGTATCTCTGGCAACTCATATGTTTTACTTTTTAATGCGGCAGGTAAAGGAGATAATTGGAAGACCTTCAGAGTCAGGTGGGGGGGGGGTGGGCAGAAGGGAAGGGGGAATCTTTCACTTCTAAATGGAGGCGAAGGACAGACTTCCTCTGCTCCTTGTTGTTAGATAGCTGGTTTGATTGGATGCCAGGAGCTGAAAGGAGGCAGCGTGCATTTTGAAAGGCTTTTCGAGGAGCAAATCTGAAATTAAACGACAGATAATATTTATAGAGGTTAGTGAAGTTCACTTCACCCTGCTCTCTGTAGCAGTGCAGTTCCAAATTCAAGATTCTTGATGGATTTAAAACCTTTTTCATCAGCAATAGTCCGACATGATCTGCCTGTCACTTTCTAAAACGATGCCTTTCTGACTTCTCCATGTAGCTCTGAAAGGGGAGGAAGCTTCCTCGCTAATATGTCACTCAACCCACCCACCTAGACACCCACAGCTTGTTTGAAGCCAGCATAGGAAAAAAAAGACCACCACACACCCTGGATTGTAGCCATGCTGAAGAAAGCACTTCTTTAAATATCAGTATCAGTGAGCATTGGTCCTAGGGGTGAAGCCAGAAATAAAACCCTACTTAACTTGTATATCAAGACACCTCTCAATCTTACAAAACAAGCTGGGCTGTGTGTTTCCTATTTTACATGCAAATCAGTGACAGCATCATTGTGTGTTATATTTACACAAGAAATTTTATTTATTTGGATTGCAGAGTGCCCATCACTTACAGAGGAACTTCTGGATCACTGCCGGGTGCCATGTGACCCACGAGTTGCCCTACTCAGTGTCCAGTTGCCAACACTCCTGTAATGGCCTGAGGAATAGAAGGAACATTCATGGTCTGGGGTTGGCCCTGTGAGGAACTGGCTTCTGTGCCACTGCTGATGCAGTAGTGTGGAAAATTACACAAAAGTCAGGGCATGGGTTTTGTAGGAATGAGATGCCAGCAGGAGCAGTGATTGGTGGGGAAACAGGAGGGTTTCAGACCTAAAGGCCACGTGCATATGCCTGAGTAAGTCCACAGCAATGCACTGAAGGGCTGAGCTCAGCCATGGGGATCTGCAGGTCCCAGGACTGTGCCTGGGAGAAGGCTTTCAAGCAGTATAAGGAGCTCCTCTAGTGTCTGTGGCATAGCGGCCCAGCATACTGCCCAGGGAGCGAAACCTGTTCCTAAATATCTGAGAAAGGTCTTATGGGGCAATCTGCATCTTCCCACCCTGAGGCTGGTAACATCCACCATTGCCACCACTCTCATTGCAGACAACCCTGAGACAAGCGGATACATTTAGGGCATCACCACTCACATGCAGAGCAACTCTTTGGGCAGCACTTGTGTTTGCTGGTCTCTAAAGAAAGGGCAAACTGCCTCTCTTCCTGCATTTCAAAATGCCTTCATGACACAGTCCTAGCAAGCCTGTGAAACACTGTCAAGGTTCAGAGCAGCATGGACTGCCCTCTGGTTCACAGCAACACCTGGCAGCAGGATATATGGAAACACACTCCCATATACAAGGAAATTAATTTTTTACCCATTACAGGAAGATAGAACAGCATAAGAATAAGTCTTCAAAAGACTCAGCAATTAAGAGCAGAATGAATGTGAGTCATCTGTCCAGCAAAAGCTGTGCCAGATGAGGACACAGAGTAGTTCTGCATGTTAACCCCACTTATGCAATTCTTGTCCTGTGACAGGGAACATTTTCTGTTGGTCTGTGAGGAGGTACATGCACATGCATGCATACACACAAACTTCAGTGTAATTTGGGGTTGTTCAGTTTGCTGATCTGCCAGCTATTCACCTTAGGGCATTTTTAACATGCCTCAAAGTAATTTAGAAGTGTACAAATTTTGCCTTCTGCTCCAGAGATTGTCAATATAGACACTAACTACAGAGCTGCGTAAAAATTTGGATTTCAGTTTGAAAGAAATGCTGTTATTTGGAAATGTGATGTATATTAAAGCAAGCAAAGAAAAGAAAGATTGAAGAAATTGCCAGCAGCTCTGGAAGCAGCTGTACACCTGCTCCGTGGAACAGAGGGGACAATGGAATGTAGCCCTGATAGTAAGCCTTTGCTGGTGGCTCCTAAGGCTCCTGGCTCCAGGCACCTCTGCAGGGAACGAGACCCTGAGTGCTGGATAGGTGTCCCAAATCCCAAGGCTCACCTCCAAAGCCTTGAGTGAGGTTCCCCAAGAGATGAGATGTCATCTGTGTTTAGGAAAGCAGCAATAATTTGAGAAAGCAGCAAATTTGGGAAGGAATGAATTTCTATTTTTTGGTCACAAAATTTCTGACCAGCTTATCTTCAAATGGCTTTGGTGTTACTCTATTTGTGGAAAGGGAAAGCTGCTGAATCCCTTCTTTCTAGATTAATCCTGAAATCCTTAGACATCCTGGTCTCAGTCTGATCATCAGAGCTTTTGGAGGTAGAGCAAGACAGGTGGTTTGGCTGATGAGAAACAGTGGCCAAAGTGCTCTTTGCTCTGGTAGCTCTAGACTTGCAGATGATTCCCCAGGTGATGTTTTTAGCCAGTCAGAGAGAACTTACCTTACAGAGAAGCCCAAGGCTTGAAGCCGGGGAATGTTTATACCTTCTCCTCAATCTACCTTGTGGAAGACCAACATGCTGGACCTTGTGAGAGAGACTCTGAGGTCCTGGAAGATGAAGTCAGACTGTTTTGGTGAAGGTAAAACATGACTGCTGTCCAAGGAGCTGCTAACTATATGGGTATGGAGGTAGTAAATGTGTAAGGTGCTTCAGACTGCTTCTGAGAAGGGTGGTGGTAGTGGCAGACATTGTGATGCTGTAATGTGATTTACGCAGCTGTTTCCCATGATTACCATGACTTTATTTACCTGTTTCTCATATTGTTCAGGTTGTCTGGATGGGGAAATGTGTACAGCTGGGAGTAGATATGACTTTTAAAACACAGACCCAGGGTCATGTGGAAAATGCATGCTGCTGTTTTGATTGCAATCAGTTGTGAAAATGCAAGAGGATGAAAGGTTTTCCTTGTGCTGGCTTGCTAAGGGGTGCATGTGTATTCTTTTTCATGCTATTTCAGTGAAAACACCTGGAAATGAACTGTGGGTTTGAGGATTCAGGGAAGGAAAATGAGCTACCAGTGCTGAAGGCAGCCAAGTTGAGTAGCAGACAGCAATATGCTACTGCTTGTGAGGCACTGCTGGGAGATAGGGAAACAGAGGAGCACAGAGGTCAGTGCTATTAACTCTGTATAGTTGTATGTGTGAGTGGGAGTAGGGCTATTTCAAACTGGGCTATTAATTTTTTACCACATTTTGCTGATTTTTTCATCTTCACTTTTTCTAAAGACAATACACTTTTGGTGAGGGCTTGCAAGCTGCCCTAGGAGAAACTGAGTGGTATCACATTGCCAGATCTAACACTGATGTCTCTGAATTCAAGTGGTTGGTCCCAGTGACAGGGGAGCAGGATCAGCCTCTTGGGGGTCCAGATCTTCCTGGCTTCTTCACTTGGCTGCTCAGCTCACCTGTGAAATGCATGAGCTGTAAGCACACAAAACATGAAGGTGTAAAATAAATTCAAACTCCTAAGATGCCCAGCTCTAAGAACTGCCAGCAGCAAAGTGTGGTGCAATGGTAATTAAATTCCATGATGGCAGCTCTGGGAGAGGTACACATTGGGCACTGTGGGAGATTTGGTGTGATGGACTGGTAGCGCTGCTAAGGGGGTCACAGGCTGGTGGCAGAGCCCCCAGGACCAGGGAGCACAGCAGGGTGCTGGAGAAGAGCAGCCTTCAGGGGAGGAGATAAAGAAGAAGGCTGTTCAGTGCTTTCTGTGTTCCTCTTGCCCCTCCAAACGTGGCAGCTGCTCAGAGAGGCCATGAAGTAAATGTGTTTCTCCCGAGTGCTTGCTGTAAACAGTGCGTACAGCAGCGCTGATTATGCATCAGCTCGCTGGGCTAACTATAGCATAGTAATTAAAGGGGTGAGAACATTTTGGAGTACTTTCCGCCACTTGTTGTCTGTGTAATCCCCCTGTGTTTGGCAATAAATAGAACTTTTAAGTTTAATTAATATACACTTGGCTGGCTATCCATTTAAAAGCATGCTTCGGTGGCCCGAGACATTATCCACTTATACAGAGTGCTGCTGGAAGAGCTGGTGCAATGCTGGAGAGGGAGTGCAGGGCTGGGGCAAGGGGCGCTGCCGAGCCCTGGAGCAGGGAGGCACAGCTTCATGTCCCAGGGAATGTAGGTCAGTGGGCAATTCAGAGCATGCTCTGACACAAGCATACAGTCACTGCAAGAGAAGGCAGAATAAATAAACAGCTTTTCTCCTGAATGTGGGGCAGCTTGGGCTGTTTTTAAAATTTATTTCTGAATGCTGGGTTTCATAAGCAAGTTCCTCCCAGGCTGAGGTGTCAGAGGGTCAAACAAGTCTTGAGAGAAAAGTGGAGTCGAATATCTCTCTTTTCCCCTCAAACTCTTTTGTGTAGGACAGTTCAAACCATTGATTTTTAAAAATATTTTATTTTGAGAGTTTCGCAGAAACAACAGCAACAACAAAAAAAAAAGGTTTGGATTAGATAAAATATACATTCCTTCCCTCCTCCTCCCCTCCTGGGATGAAACAAACAAACAAATCATGCCGTTTAGCACCATTGTGTCATTTGCCCCGGAACAAGCCATTTCGTTTCATGCGCTTTTTGAAAAGCAGAGGCGAGGAACAGCTAGAGTTTCATAAAACTGCCAGAGGACTTGGACTCCAGTCCCAGCTCCAGTGAGTGCCGAGTTATTTATCTGCAACAGCAGGGTGTCAGCGGGAGCTATTTCAGGCCCCCCTTTGCTCCAGAATGCACCCCAGGTTGATGTTTGGCGGCATTTTCTGTAGGTGGCAACGAGTCTGTGCAGGTGAAGGAGTGAGTTCAGCTGCAATGAATGCACAAAGTGAGCCACAGAAGAGAAATGAGGGTCAAGATGGATGGGGGAAAGACTTAACTTGGAGCAGAAAGAGAAGGGCTCAGGAATGAACCAGGTCTATAATGTTGCAGCTTCTGCTTTTTCTTTCAGTCTCTGATGCTATTTTTCCATTGCTCTCCCTGCCTCTCCTGGTTCCTTACCCCATGCCTGCTCACCTCTTATTCTCATGTCTTTTTTTACCTTCTCAGTCTTTCCCTCTGGATCAGGTGCTTTGATCTCGGAAGTCAAGTTAGTGCGCCATGGTGTAAACTGATAACTTATGCTTCCTAGTGATGAGCTTGCGTATGTATGGTTGTGTGTCTTGAAGACCCAGTTGTAGGCAACCAGATTTAATTTTCACAATTATTTGCTTGTTTGTTTTAATTTTAATTTTTAGGATTGTTTTAAAAATTTTTTTTATATTTTTATTTTGATGTCTTTGTGGTTTTTTTGTTTTTTTTTTTTTTTTTTTTTTTTTTTTTTTTTTTTTTTTTTTTTTTTTTTAAATTGCTCTGCAAGAGCAGATTGACTGGCCTATTCCACAGGGTGGAGGGTGTGACAAATGTCCTCCCTCCTGATTTCAGCGTGGAATGAAGCAAACACTTGCTGGGTACAAATTATTTGTCCTATTTTCTCCATCAGTTCCAGGAAGAGAGGAAGTGTTTCCCTAAGGAAGACCTTTCTCTGCATTATCAGTAAAGGAGCCCGAGGTGGCTGGCTCAGGTGCAAGTGTCGGCTGTGGGTGTCCACCTGTGCCTGGAGGAGCAGCGTGCTCTCTCTGATTGGCCTGGCCAGTGGCAGTTGAATTAGCAACAGAGGGTCCAGAAATAAGCAGATTTAATAAAAAAAGCTTCATGGCATGGTGGTTGGGCCCGTGCTGTGCAACTAATTAACTTGCTAACCCTGTGGAAGCACCTCCAAAAAC
Source organism: Pardalotus punctatus (assembly GCA_013400915.1). NCBI lineage: Eukaryota > Metazoa > Chordata > Aves > Passeriformes > Pardalotidae > Pardalotus > Pardalotus punctatus. The sequence goes on along the minus strand of VZTX01022515.1, from coordinate 180,279 downwards.
AAACTCCTGTTCTCTGCTCCTGCTCTTTCTGCATTCAGCTTCCTGCGCTGCTTTGGCTTCTGTCCCCTTCCCCAGGCGGTCAGCATAGCAATGTCACTTATGCCTGCTGTATGTACAGGAGGGACATGTCACCTCTTGTGCCTTTCCTGGCCTGCCACTGTGACCTTCTGCAATAGCTGAGAACATCAGCTCCCCCTCACTGAAATGGGGCAGCTCTTTTGCTGGAAGAAGGCTTCTCCTTTTTTTGGGTTTCCCTGTTACATGCAGTAGTCATCCATCAATAACTGTAAATAAAGACAAGGAGAAAAGTGCTTTTTTTGAACTGTGCTTCCTTTTATTCACAGCATGTGGAATGTTATCCCTCTGCACAGTTATCAAAGGCATAGATGTGCTTCTCTTTTTCATTGTGAGATTTATCAGCAATGCATTTGAAACATAGATTCCTTTTTTTCTAAGTCTCTGTTTTCGCCATTCTCAGAAATATCCTGATTTTCATACTGTGGCTTGAAGTGCCTGGTTCTGCCTATTTGTACCTGCTTTGTAATAGCCTCACTTGAGAAGTAAAAAAGGAGGCTCTAAAGCCCAATTTCAGGATTACAACCTGCACATTATTTTAATTTAAACTCACCTCCTGTTACAACAGAGAATCAAGGTGTAAGCGTGTAAAGTGCTTTGGGAGCCCTGTGATAAAAGGCCCTATAAAAACATAAATGTAAGCAGATGGCAGTCACAACCTGCCTGGTAGGAGCAACACACAAGCTCACAGAGAAGGGTGCAAACTCAAGTCCGTCCTGAAATTATCTCAGGCAACAATAAATGTAAACTTTGCTGGGGCCTGGGCATTTGTCATGTGGACCCCTCTATTTGTCACCACATTGCCTCCACGTTAGAGACAAGCTAAATCATCTGGGTTGCACCTCCAAGCAAGTTCAGGCTTTGTGTGCCTGTTTGAAAAGAGGTCTATGGCAAAACACTGATGGCAAAGCCATGGCCATGGATCTATCTTAACCACTTTGATGTTGATGTCCTCAAGAAAAGGCATAAAATAAGAAGTCCTTGGATGTAACATCACCAGTTTTTAGTGAAACTCAGTCTGGGGCATGATATGCAGAAGTGGAAAGGAGTGAAATGTAGCGAGCGAGACGCAGTGACATGTTTGCTGAAGAAAAGAGAGAGCTGATCTTTTTTCTACCTTTTCCTGTTCTTCTAAACACCATTTTTTTCTGAAGGATGGATTTTCTGTTTATCTGACTTGTCTTTTTTCCCTGCTGTGAAATGTTTTGGGTCAGATGATATTTTGCTGGGCTTTAGAAAACTGCTAAGAATTAATTAATCTGTAATTAAATTGATGGGGAAAAGACATACAGAACTGTTAATAGAATTATATCCTCAAAAGGAACAAAAATAAGACAGTTTCCTTTCATTTCTCTTTTTTACAGTTTGCAGTGTGACAGATTTCTGACCAAGTTCAAGTTTAGACAAAGTGCATGTGGCAAAAGTTGGAAGTGTTGTAATGCTGCCTACTGTGATTTGTATAAACATTTAGGATCCCCTGGAGAGGAATGTAATCCAGGGTTCCCTGCTTACACAGAAATGCTCAGAACAATATAATATTTGAAAGAAAAGAAACATTTTTAATTGGATTTGTGCTGACTATTTTCAAAATACAAAGAAGACACTTTATCCAGTAAGCTGCAGATTGTTTGCAGTCACAGGCAATCAGCATGCCTCAAATTAGCTGCAGGACAGCCCTCGCTGTTGTTCTGTGAGCCCAACAAAATGTGAGATTTGAAGGAAAAAAACTAATGATAAGAAAAGGCTGTAAAATTCAAGCCACATGCTTCTCTAAGTCTATGTGAGTTAGGCTGAATGGATCATGTGATTTCCTCATGCATTCCTCAAATGATAAAAAAATCGAAGGAAGATTGTCAAGTTTGTCTTTCTTCTGTGCAGATCCTTGCTATGGGATGGGGCAGATCCTGGTGTGTGCTCTGTGTTGCTCACTGTACTGCCAAAGGGTGATCTTAGCTTGCTCCCCGAGGCCTGCCACCTCACTCTGAACCCCTTGTACCTTTGGGGATGACCATCCCTGCTTTAAGCACCCACCCCCCTGTTGTTAGCAGGAGAGGGGCAGCTCAGGCTCTGCTCCCAGTTTCATGCTGGGTTGAGTCCCTTTCGTCTTTGTATTGAATATGAAGAGAGGAGAGACCTGTTGTTTCATCAGCTGCATCAAAGAGGAGAAAATTGCACTCCAGTATATCCAAATTTGCAACATCCCTTGGCTTTTGCAGTAATAGAGAGAGGATATCAAAGGCTTTTAGTAAAGGTATAAAGCCTGGTTTTATTTCCCTTTTCCTTCCATTGCTGCATTTGTTTTTCTTTCTTTGCATTGTTAATCAGTGGGGTCCATCAACAGTGATGTCAACAGGCCTTATTTTGCCAGATGCATCATTCCTCTTGACATCAATAGCAGCTGAAGAATCACTAAGCTTAAGGTGAGAATAGTCTTCAGAGCACATAGAGTGCCCTGAGGCAACTAAAATTTCTGCTTCTCTGTAGCTGTTTGTATTTATTATTTCCAGGTATTAAAAGAAATGTTAAGATGTATTCCTATAAAAAGAAAAGATATAAAAAGAAAAGATACAAACTCAAGTTCATCCTACTGATCTTTTGGCACTTCATGGATAACCTAAAGTAAGGAATATTGACACTCAGACATCCTTCTATGTAACTAGTGAAAAGAAAAGGGTATCTCCATGGGGCATTTAAAACTGCACGTGATCTGAGAGCTCCTCTGGAGGAGATTGTTGCTTCATTGACTCGAGTGACTGCACACCTACCTTAAGTGTCTCATTCATGGTTAGCCCATAGATGAAATTCTGGACAGGACAATTTGTATGTGATGAGATCCTATAACTGCTGTTTAAGGAAGATGCACACTAGGTTGGTTCCAGTAACTATTTGGCAGAGCTGTGAGCACATTAGGTCAGGATTAATATAGCCGAGTGGCTAGGAATGAGTTTTTGGAGGGACTTGAATAAGAAGGGCTCCTAGAGAATGAGATTTAAGGTGGGACAAAAAGAAACAGGATGGGAAGGAGGACTAGAGGACTAAGAGTAAGGGTTTGGAAGTAGGGACAAGAAAGTTAAGCTGAATATACCTAAGCAACAGATAAAGGGTTATGCTCATTATCACCTCTTCATTAGGGACCTCTAAGAGAAGTTCTTAAGAAAGAAGACAAAAGCCTCTCTTGTCTGTGGATGATGGTCCCCTCCTTTTCAGGAGGGTGCCAGTTACAGCAAGGAGAAGCTAAGGTAAGGAGGAATGTCGGGGGGNNGGGGGGGGAGGTATTCTGCAGGAGAGTTTTGGGAGGTGACCCTCATATTTCCTAACATTAGACATCTACCGGTGTAGATGTCATGGCTGAGCTAGCTGTCCTGAGCTGCCTTTTCAGTCAAAAGAGAGCAACTGCTGCTTTTACAGTGCAGTTCAGCTGAGCTATTCTAGATGTCTTCTTAAAAATGTGATGAATTCTACTTTGCCTGTTTGTATTGATGAAAACTGAGTTGAGGGAAGTTAACTCAGATGCAAAGTCTACAGTTTGTAAGGTACTGTCAAATGATCTCTAAACTTGCATTCACCTCCAAACAGCATACCAAACTGCCAAACATTTGTTCTTTCTGTTCTTACTGTTTCAATCTTACTGTTGCATGATCCAAACAGGGCTTTTAGGTGGTCAAGGAGACTTATAAGACTGATATATTTAAGAAAAGGCAAAATGAGATATTTTTGGTAAATTGCATTTCCTTATTAGTCATCACTTCCATTTTTATTCTGAGAAACAGCCCTCTTCAGACGTGTTCACTTTATTTGGCAGAAGTGTAGATAACTCCAGATGTTGCTGATTCTTTTTCAGTTTCTTGCCTTAGGAAACTTCTGTTGCACCTGAAGAAAATAAAAGCCAACCTGGAATAAAAAGAAAAGAGTTATATAATAGCCTTGCTAGAGGAAAAGAAAAATCAGATTAATTTATATGCTCTGAATGTAATATGCTCTGGATGATCTCTAATTGTTTCCTTACAGATGAATTAAAAGCCTTTTTATTCACAAAGCTGAGTTCAGGGCCTTGTACATCTCCTATTAGGGCTGAAAACATCACTGATAAAGAGCTGGATTTCCTAGCTTTCCTTAAGAGTCTACTATTGCAATGGAAAACAGAGCACTCCATCTAGCAATTGGCAAGTAAGTAGAAGTGATAATAGGCTTTGATATTAAGGAGCAATATCCTTGGCTCACATAAGTAGGTGCCATCTTCTTATTTCAGCAGAGCTGTGCTTTTTTACCCCAGATGAAGATGAGGCACCTAGATTTTTAGCTATGGACTGTTGTAGTTTTAAATCTGCAAATGTAATGTGTTATCTACCATGGCTTTCACACTTTTGAAGTTTGTTGAAGGATATTCTTGCTGTTCTAATCTACTAAGGGTAAAGCCTGAGAAAACACTGATTTTTTTCCCATTCTTTAGGATACGTTTCTTTGCTTACATTCTCTCTTAAATCAACAGAGCTTGATGAGGTTAATGACATACAGACCTTTCCCCTCCAGAACAGCAGTTCATCTCTAGTTCACCACACTGCTAGATACTGAAAGTCATTCCACCTAAAATAAAATGAAACAAAATTTAAAAAAAAAAAAAAAGAGGGAGAGAGAGAGAGAAAATATGTCATCCAGTTAATGACAAGTAAGAATTCACCAGCCTGCAACCCATGAGATAGAGCTTTCCACGTCACTAAGCAGAGTGAGCAGGCACAGAGACTGAATAACGTGCCAAAGTGTTCCTCTGTGACACCCCTGGAAAGCTCAGCAGACTTTTCTGTCCATGGCTGGTAAGACACCAAGATTTCCAGGCTATTGTCTTCCACTGGAATAACATTCAGTCAAAGATAACTTGCTCCTTCCAGTGAAAGTACTTCCATATAAATAAGGGAAGGAGTGGTGTTCTTTGGAAACCAGTCTGATATCACTTCTGACAGATAACAGCGATTGTGATGAACAATAAACACCTCAGTCACCGGGTGATGCAGAGCACGCTGGTGCACTCGGGAAGCAGCACCACAGAACCGCAGCTGAAGGCTGAATCACTGCTGTATCTAATTAGGCACATCAGTTAAGATATGCAAGCCTCCAACTGTCTGAGCAGGGCTGAGATTGGTAATACCAATCTGTTATTGTCCTCACGGCTCAGAAGAGGTGATGGTTGATAAGATTAAAGAAATAGCATTCTGTGTTAGAGTGGTCAGTGGCTTTCTGATTGCTTGTTGGGGGGAAGGTGGGGCAGGCAGCTAAGTGATGTTGTATCATTTTCTGATTTGGCCCTCTGACTAATGTCAAGGTAAAGAAATAAATTGCTCATATTTAATGTGTTGGTGAATAACAACAGCCCCTTGATTTTCTAATGCAGTGTCATTTGAATTGTATATGCTATTGAATCATACAAAATATGTATTTATGCAATAGGTTTCGTCAAAATTCCTAGTAAGTTTTTTTAACAAGACACAAGAAAAATAAACTGAAATGCCGATCTTTTTATTCCTAGGTTGTTTGTGACAAAGCATCAGCAATGTCCTGTGCCGAACATGATTCATGTAGGGCACAGACAGTGGATACTGAGTTTGAAAGGGGGCTAATTAACAATCTTGGGAATAAAGAAGTATCTTAACTCAAAAATGTTGATGCATGAATGGACGTAATTCTGTGTGCACTGAGTTACTGTTTAGGGGACACATCTACTGTAGCAAACACACTGAATCAGTTAAGTGCCATTCACAAGCAAATGAAGTTGTAAAATCTCACCACGTGTATGTGTGTGTCTAAATATCTGTAGAGGAATTATTTATTTATTTTCTACTTTGCTCAAAATTTTCCTCTTCCAGTGTACTCAGTTCATTCCTGGAGTCACTCTATTGACGTTAACAGTGGGATATCATGGAGGTATTTTGCTCTCCTACTAAATTTTTAGGATAACACTTTCTGGGACAAGGCCACATGCAGCTGCAGGGAAGCTGTCTGATCCAGGCAGGGGACTGGTGTGGGGGTGGAGGAAGATCTGCTTCTCTGGGCTGGGGGACAGCACAAATCAAAGCTGTGTGATAGAGCAAGGCACAATGCAGAAAGACTAAAGAAGGTGGGTGTCCTGGCCCTTCAATTCCAATCTGATGAAGTATTGTGGGAGGTGCCCAGGGAAGGTGTGCCCTGTGAAAGAGCCTGCAAAGATCAGGTGTAAAAGAGGAATGGTGCAGGAGATGTCAGAGTACTGTGGCAGCTCATCTCACTGATGGCTGTTTGAACAAAGTGCGTTTGTTCTCTGCCTTTCAGGTATACAGTAGTTGAAGATGAGGGATAAGGGAACACTGAGGAAGGACGATGAACAGATTACTCTCGCTGTGAAGACAATCCTGTGAGTCTCTAAGCTAGGCAGTGTTAAGTATTGCACAAAGCCTCTGAGCTGTCTAAATGAACACAAAAATACAGTGTCCTCCTGAAAATTAGGGTGCAGTTCCATGTGATGGATCCTTCATCAATGGATCCAATATACCCTCTCTCTATACCTTCTCTGCCCCCACACAAAGATCTGCTGCCTCCGCTGCTGTGCTTGTTCTACTGCTAGTGTGTCCAGGACTAGTGAAAATGACACGACTAAGGAAAAAAAAATATTATGACAGGAAGACAATAAAAAACAGGTGGATAATGAGAAAAAAAGTGCTTCTTTAATGCAAATCATTTTATATCCCTGTGTTAGCTGAGCTGGTACAAAGGAGAGGGATAAACAGCCCTTTTTAGGGACTGGAGGGGACGGAGACGAATAGGGGTGCTGGGGGTGGGGCTTAAAATTTTTGAGCCAACACTACTGTTAAGGGATAGGAAACATCATAATGTGCTTTTAAAAGGGATGAAATTCATCTAATATTGCTGAAAAACCAGGTGTGCATATGGACACTGGTCATGTCTGGAGGGCAAGTGCTCTATGCAGTCCAATAAATCAGCTCCCTACTGCTGAGCTGCTTTTTCTGTCCTCCATGAGGGTGTCCAGATGCCCAGCTGACCCAAGTACCTGAGTCTTAGAGCACTCAAGTGAGCTTAGATGAGTGCTATCCATACCCTATAAATAGTTCATGTATTGTCCAAGTGTACAAGTAAATCCATTAATTAGCTTGATTATAAACAGATTCTGTAAGCACCTAAGTTGGAGCTATTTTAATGATGGAAAAAACCTCTTTTCTGTAGGATACATTGTTTAGTGTCATTATTTGCAAAATATGGTTTCTTGCCAACACTGAAAAAGCGTGTTCTGCTGGAGGAAATTCCTTACACACTTACCATCTCTCAACATCGCTTCCCTTCTCTATTGTTTCTAGAAGGAATAAAACTCCAGAGTGCTTTATGCAAAAAAATGACCTCTGCTTTTCTTTGGCATTTGAATGTGACTTAACCTCTTCTCTAAGGACAGCTTGCCTTCACTCTCCAGAGGGCGATACAATGAAGACATGATATGGGGAAGCTGGAAGACGTTACCCAAAGAGTCATTTTATCTAATATGGCACCATAGTTGCTACAGTGACTCTGTAGTCATTTTATGTTTACTGGCTATAATAACCATATGAAATGAATGTGCTACATGGTATACTGCATACAGTAAACCCGAGGCAGAACTAAGGTTATTTAGGTACCCATTTGAATATAATTAGAAACTATTTCTTCAGTTTAGAATACTTGGTTTGGAGATAATTAAATAACCATGTAAAAGACACTGTAAAAGATAAATACGTATTTAGTCATCTGGCTATCTTGCTAGAGTTTTGGTCTGGCAATTGTTACAGCACTGTATAGCTATAACTCAGCAATATGGTATGTAATACATTATTATTACCTGGCCATTGATCAGATGAACTGCTTCTTCTGGCTGCTTCTCCAAGCCAGCTGAAGCTGGTCTTATTTCCCAAGCTAGATCAGTGCACTAAGTCCCCAACTAACCAGAAGAGCTGTGTTTTATCCATCATAATTATAGTGACATTGTCTGCTCCTAACTAAGGGATTCTACTTTTGTTTATATCCTGTTTATAAACTGGATTAATTTCATTTGCCATTTTCTTACCTGGAACAACTACAGATGCCTTTATTGAACCCTTAGTTGTTGCCTAGCACTTTTAATAACCCACCCGCATAGTTTGTGATCTCCTGCAGGCAGGTAACACAAGTATGTTTTTAAAATAAGTCTGTATTTTCTGTGTGCCATGGTATGAGACATTTTGTAAAGATTTGGTGTCCAGAAAGTGCAGATCATTTGCCTTTTGGTCAGCAGGCTTGTCAAAATGTCCCAAAATAAATGTGTAAATCTCATATGTTGCCTTAGAAAAGATAAACCAATCTATTTGAGATTACTGACTAATAATTACTTTCTGTGATTATTTTATTTTATTTTTTTTTCTTAACACTGTGCAGAATAAAAGGGAGAAGCTGACTAGTCTCCATGTGCCCTTTTTGTAGTTTGAAACTTCTGGGGTTTTTTCCTTTCCCACCCTGTCATCAGCATAAGCTGCAGTTTGCAGGTTTCCCCTTTTTCTTTCCCATTAGTCGCTCTATTAAATATGTTAATTGTACTGTCCCAGATTACTGGGAGCTCCTTAAATCAAAGCCATGAGACTTGGTAGCAAGGCGCTTAGCTATGGGCTTTGCCGATGATAACTGCATCATATGAGTATTCATACAGAACTGATTGAGCCCCTGAGGCCAGATGCTAGAGCTGTTTTGTGCTGCTCTGGCACCATAATGCAAACTTCAACAGAGTTTTCAGGTCTGCTTGAAGCCTATTTCCAAGTGAGGAAGTCCTCCCATACTGCCTTTGATGCTGGTGTATCTCTTGCAAAACACAACCATCACTGGAAGGAGGGAAATGGGGCTGAAGGGTGTAGCCCAAATGATCTGGCCGGGAGGGTCAATCCCATTACTTGCCTACCTAGCTGAAAGGAGTTGGATGGTTTTGGTGGCCAGTGTTGTTGTTTTTACAGTTAAAGACTTGAAGATGCCTAAAATAATAGCAACAATAATTAACAATTAAGAAATTTATCATTATTATTATTATTACTACTACTACTACTACTACTACTACTACACAGTCAAAATTGACAGTGCTCAGTACTGTACAAACATATTGTGTCTGAAGAAACTTGCACTGGCAGCTTTAAAATTTCCCTCGCTGTGTATCTCTGATCCTGCTTTTGGCTTTTCCCAAGGTATATTTGCTGAGATGGGCTGGTACATGTTACGTCTTAAAGCAGCTACAAAGGAGTTTTATTTGTACTGCCTGTCATTTCAAGCGGGAAGAATTCAGTATCTATCTCACTGCCTTTGCCATATGCAGTTGGGTTTTCTCCTTCCCCTCTGTAATTCTTCTGGGGACACTGCATAATAAAAGTCTCAACTTAATCAAGAAAAATTCAACATGTGGCACGGCAAGAGAGAGCGTCGGGATTTAAAAGCGTAAAGCAAACAAACAAGCAGGCCCTTGTGATGTCAGACTAATAACACATTTGCTGCTGTGCTCTCCGGCTTGCTGGTGTGTGTACTGTTTCCCTGTACAACATTGTTCTGGGCTTTGTTTCCTTCGGCTGCTCAGCCCGAGAGGGTTCCCTGCTGCCAGGGGGCTGCTGGGACACCAGCAGGTGTCTGAATAATTGGAATAAAAATTCTTTTAGAAAGCAGCGGCTCATGGAAAAGAAAACCCTGTCCTTAGATTAAAAAAGTAAAAATAAAATAAGAAAAAGATCATCATTTTCCAGGGCCATTAGCAGTTTCAAATCTTCCTTCCTCTTACTTGGAGATAAAATTAAGTCACGCACATGAAGGACCAATTGTTCCAGACTGGAGCAGGCTCAGCGTGGCATGTGATGAGGGAAGCCACGTGCTGTGAGCCTATGGGAAGTGGAGGCTCTTTGTGGTATAGAGTCCAGTGCTTGACTCCTGGGTCAACACCACAGAACAAGGCTCTGCTTTGTCACATGTGGCAGTGGTGCCATATGGAAAGCCTGTGAAGGACTAGCCACCATTCCACACAGAGTCATAGTGGTTTTTAAACCCCCCTTTCCCACACCCTTTTTGAAAGCAAAGACTGACTGCTGTAGCAGAAGCTGGCTGCCTAGGCACAGATGGATGTGGGTGTCTTTTGCTGCTTGGGCACCCAGTATCATCTAGCAGTCCAAAAGGACATCAGTGCTGTGGGCCACAGAGGCAGAGAGCATCTGTGGTACCTTCTCCCCTCAGCCCAGGCTGCCTCGCTTTGGGGCACTGCTGTGCATGCCTTTGCCGCTGGATGCTCCTGGACAAGCAGAGGGGCTCCTTCCACTTGGCGTATAATGGGTGTGGAGCTAGATGTGGTGTGGTGGATGTGGGGGAAGTCTGTGCTCCAAGTTGTCTTAGCTGCTCCCTTGAAGGCTTTGGGCAGGGTGAGAGAAGAGGGCTGAGCTCACAGGTGTGGATGTGGGCTGGAGCCACTGAGAAGTAGCTGCTTGTAAGAATTTTGGTGCCGGGCCTGGAGGAAAGACCTGGGCCATTTTAAGGCAACCATATGCATTAGGGACCGGGTTAGGCAGGAGCATGCAGCTGTTGGAAGAGAGACACCATGCTGGAAATGGCTTTTTGTGCCCAGCCCTGAGAAGGGATAGCCTGTCCCTTGCAGTGCCAAACGAGGTAGAAGTGTGGCGAGACAGCCCAGGCCAGGTCTGGGAGCCGTGCTGGTACTGGTGGTGGGAGTGGGTTTTAATGTTATCACCCCAAGTGCTCCACAGAGCAGTAAGAACTGCACCCAGCCCATATGCAAGGTTCCCTGGGTGTTGGTTCTCTGTACTTCAACCCCAGGGACAAATTCATTCTTTCCTGCATGTGATTTCCCCTTCACAGGCATCTCAGAGTCCTGCATAGTGTGTACAATACCAGGAGTCCCACCCGCATAACAAGGAAGGTAGCAGAATGAGTAGTGGTTAAAAGAAAATCCCTGTGGAAGGACATTGAGAGGGCTGGGTCCTTGCATTTGCAGTGGGATGGGGAGAAAAGGGCTTACTGGCTGAGTGTGTAAGAGCCCCATAGCTTCTGCGATCATTTTGGCATTCAGCATGTTTATGAATAATGAAATAAACTGGTGTGACATGAGGGAATAAGCTGTAAAGTGTCACAAAGCACCAGAAACAAAATCCATCCAAAATGCTTCTTTTCTTCTTGAGGAAAACCTAAAACAACTTTTCTGATTACCTGACAGTCCATTTAATCCCCAGGAAACATTCCTTTGTTACAGTTTCAAGGAGAATTACTTGAAATAATCCTTTGTACAATGCACTTCATTCTATTTTAGTTTTAAATCATGTCCCTTTTATTTTTTGAATTTTTTTTTAAGGAAAAAAGAAAAAAAAGGCCTAATCAATGCCTATGGAAGAGCTGAGGGCAAATCTGAGGCTTTCTGGTACGAGGATTGCCTTTGTGAGGAGATCTGTGCTAAAGAGACCAAGACTGCAAGGGCTGAACAAGAAATAATAGACCAAAAAAAAAACCCAAAAACCCCAAACTAAAACCCAAAAACCAAAAACCAAAACAAACCCTGAAGCCCAAATCATTGCAATTGCACTGTGGTGATTTGGCCATCACTGTGTCCCTGAGATGAGGAACGGTCCTTGATGGGTCTGCGTCACACGTGGGTGCCTTCAGCAGGGCTCTGTGCTGCCAGTGACCCAGATTCAGGAGGAGACCTGGGGTCCCCAGCACAGAGATCTTCAAGGCTTTTGAGTGACACATGGTCAAGGAGGAGAACTGGGCTTCTCTGTGGCTGCTGCCATCTGCCTGCCCTCCAGCAAAGGTCACTTTCCAGGAAAGACCCAATTCGCCTCTTGGAAAAACTTAGTGGTAATGTGAAGGAAGGAAAGTGAAAGGCAAAAAAATTTCGTAAATAACACATATTTTGTTCCTCATATTCTGAATGTCATGAATTAATAATTCTAACAACAGGAAAATGGTATAATCTGGAGGATATTGGGGTCTGTGAGTCTGACATTTGAATGCTCTCAGTTTGTCTTCTCTTTCCCTTTGACTCCTGAGATTAATTTTTTCTTCTGTAATATTGTCATAAATCTTATTCACCTCACAGAAATGCGTAAAAGTTACTCTGCCTGTATTCCCAGACATGTGAGTACATTTCACATGTACAACCTGAAGGATGCTTTCAAGTGAGATGTCTTAGTTTAGGCCAGCGTATTTGTTTAGGTGAAGGTGGATGGGTCAGAGATTTCATCCAGAGTAGGCTTGGAAGGTGATGGCATTTTCCCCTTTACCATATCTCTGCCTTGGGTGGTGATACTGTTGGATGTGGACAGAAACCGTGTCCTACTGTCTGTGGTCAAGGTCTGTTTTTCCTCACATCATCTGTGACTCTACTCTTGACTGAGCCATGAAACTCACTGCGACAAGGCAGCATGCAAACCCAGTGTTTAGTAATACTTCAGGAAAAGCAAGGCCTGTTTCCCAGATGAGAGCTTTCTGAATGACATAGGATGGGACAAAAAAAAAAATCCCCCAAATTGATGAACACCTTCAACCTCCAAGGAAGGGAATCAGGAACTTGAGATTAGCCTGAAGTGTTTTTGCAGTGATTCCTGGTGAAGTTTCTTCCACCAGGTTCTGCAGCACTAGGTCCTAGGCACATCTAGGAGAAGATATTGAAGTATGTGTGAGAGGTTGGGGAAGGCTGCTGAAAAATATTCATTCCACTATGGTTCAGCACAGGTTGCACTGGAGGGAAGAATTAATAACTGCTGCCTAGGCCACAGGTTATTCCCTCTATTTTCATTCTCATATTTTTTTTTACCTTTGCTTTCAGAAAATTCATTGCTTTTTTTTTCCTCCTAGAGAAAGAAACTCCCTTTGATCTATAAATACCTCCACAAGTGAAAGTGATGGGGCAACCTTAAAAATATATTACGGATATGTCACTAGTGACTCTGCTGCTAAGGTTGTATTGAGGTTTGAACTTAAAGCAGGACTAATGTTCCTTTTTTCACACTCTGCTGAGTAGATACAGTGGTTGGACTTGGCACAGGAAGACTTCAGAGGACGATTGCCTTTGCTCTGTATTTACTTTAGGGGAGCCTTGAACCTGCACCCTTCCTCTGAGATCTGCATGTGCACTGATGTGTCTACGCTGGGGACTATGAGCTCGGTTTTGGATGGGCAGAGTGGTCTGTATGAGAGATTCCCCTTCCCCAGAATGACAATTTTTTTCTATTGAGGAACTGCTTGACCATGTTTTTAGCTTCCCTCTGACAGCATTCCTCTTCACCAGGAAGAGGAATGTGCTGGCTGGGACCAGGTCCCAGTGGAGCAGAGAGAGAGGGTGGCAGTGGGCTGGGGCAGGTCAGGGGGAGGGAGGGGAATGCAGGGTGGTGTGTGGGACACAGGATGACTCTCTGGAGTATAGCATTCAAAGAAAGAGGGATGGAGAAGGAGACAGCAGGAACATTTGTGTGGGGTTAGTGCCTTCCCTCCCAGTACAGGGAGGGGGCACAGAGACAGGATGATGCGGAGGGATGCAGGACCCTGCAAAACTCCAGAGTGATCTTGTGAGCTGCAAACTTTATGAAATGCCTACTTTAAAAAAAAGAAAAGAAAAGACCTCTCAAGAGAGGGAACAGCAGTAAGCACAGTGTTATTCTTTAAACAAATATCTTTAGAAATAATATCCTATTTGGTTCAAACAGAGCAGGAGAAGAACAACTGAAAATGCAGTTAATGTGGAATGCACTAAATGCTCATGTGAAGTTGCCAACACATTATCCTTGTATCTTTAACCAGGGAGGACTTCACTTGCAGAAATGGCTCTTGACAAAGTTAAGTGGACCTATATATTGTTTGGGAAATTGCACTTATTTTGTGTGCTTCTTGTTCCAGTAATGGAACCCATGAGCAGAGGATAATTGCAGCAGTCTCATCTGTCAAATAATATTAGAAGTCAACAGCTATAATCTCAGCCACTTGCTTTACACAGCTTTTCTCTGTATTTTCTGTTCAAATTGTCAGTTGTTACATGTAAGTGTCCCCATTCCCTGTGGCTGATAAAAGTAAAAAGATTTAAGTAAATCAGGAGGAGTGCAGAGACAGGGCTCGGGCAATGGATCTCAGTGCTAGCACAGTAAATCATATGACAACAGCACACTGGATATGAAAAATTACAGCTCGAGTGTAGTGTTACTCGTTACTATTATTGGCAGAGCAGCGTGGCACTGAATGGTTTGGCTTTGCAGGGATTCGAGAAGCTACTGATTGGTTTTAGCTTGTGTGGGTTTGTGCTTTATGAGCTTGGCTTTTAGTTTCAGGAGATGAATGGGTCCCTGAAAACAGAACTCAGCTGAAACCATCTTCTCATCTGTGGGTCAAATCAAAAGCATTATAAAATTAATTTGTTGGGATAGTCATTCAGCTGTGACACTGCAGCTCAGGGCAGTTTCTCCAAAGCTCCCTTATCATCACCTCATCATCCTTATTCTCCTTTTTACCCCCCCAGTGTTAGGGAAAGAAATATAGTTATGGTTACATTGATACAGACTCCCCACACCACCACCTCCTGGTGAGGCTCTACATTTGCTCCTGCCTTGTAGGAAGGAGGAGGAACCTGTCTCCTTCTCTGTGTCTCTGCTGCTCCCAAAAGGGCACAGTCACTGTTTGTTGTGGTTTTGTGAGCATTTTATGGCTCTGTGAGGAGCTGGATTGAGACTGCCAATGTATTTTTTATTGCCATTGAATAATTTTCAATTGGTCGAGGCTGTGTGGTGAATGCATGAAGCCAAATGCATGCTCCGGGCTGGGGGGAAGCAACTCTGTTTGTCATTACCAGCCCTCTGTGCATCAGACAGGATGATTGTTTCCACGAATAGCTCAAGCCACGTTTGGCACCCTCTGTTGCGTGCTGATGGCAACTCCCCCTGGTTTTACTTAGTGACATAGGTTATACGCACTGAAATACCATGAGAAATGTTTTCAAAGGGAGATTTGAGGGCTGTTATGATATAGATGTTAAACTCCAGCTCTCCATGTAGAAACATCTCCCACCCTCAGACAGCCTTGTATGAGTTTACTTTACTGCATGTCAGACTATCAGCTTCCAAAATGGCCAGAGCCATTGTACTCTGCATTCACACCTTCCTGTGTTTCACAATAACTTCCTCTGGTGACAAACCCTCAGTGGTCAGAGCTTTCTCTCTTTTGTTGCTTTCATATTGATTGCATCCTGAGGCTATCAGAAATCCTTGATATAAAGCCATACAAGTCACATATAAAGCTCTGGATTAAAAACTGAGGTGTATCATTGCCTGTGCTGTGTGATTGAGCCATTGTTGCTCAGGTGCTCAGATAATGTGAGCTGCCTCTTTCAGCTGAATTTTACCCCTCAGAGCTAGTGATAGGGTGATCCCATCCACCATCTCATCTTCTTCCAGTTCCTATTCCAGAAGGCCTCTAGCAAGCTTTTTGACTTTCTTCAGTGGAATATTTGTATGTACATGGCAATACAGGTCATGATTAATGGGCTCTGCAGTCTGCTTTTCATCTTTAATGTCAGAATAATAAAATATCTGGCTCGTCAGATTGTTTGCCCTGATTGTTCAGCTAAATGCATTTAGCACCAGAGGTAGAACCAGCATATACGTATATGAATACCATTCTGGCAATTATTGTCAGAAGTGACAGCTGATTGCAGGTATTAGAATGATGCAACTTGTTCAAACTTAATGTTATCTATTATGAACTCTACTTCATGATGATAATAGCTGGAAGGCATTGATTTTGTTTTCTGTTACTTATCTCAAGCCCATACATTTTGCTTGCATTATTGACTTTTCTGATCATTTCATGCATCATCTCTTCAGAAGATGTGTAAATCAATGTTGACTGTGCAATGTATGTTGTTTATTAAGCTGCCGTGTAGGTTTACACCTTGAAGAAAATCATCAAACGCATGTCTTGAATAATTGTTGAGCAGGCCTGGCAAGAGAGGGCAGCCTTGGAGCATGCTGGCGCTGGTGTGGAAGAGTTCAGTTAATTATTTATCTGGGCCACAGTATTTGCATGCCTGTATGAATTTTTTATGAAGTTAATTAGCTTTTCAAGATGTTGAATTGGTTCAGCGCTGCAATGATTGCAGCCTGACACACTGGGCGAGTGGCTCGGAGAGAGACGCTTGAGTCACAGGCAGGAAAACAGGCGGTGGGGAATGCAAATGGATTTGTGCCTTTGAACACTTTCAACAAATGGCCCTTAGCACCATGAAACCTATTGTGTTTGCGGTCAGCAATTTGAACACATAATACAGGAAGGTGGTCAGATTGCCCCTATTTCTCAGGCAACAGATTTAGACATTTAGGCTGAACTAAAACTCCACCCACATAAAACCCAGGAGAGTGGAATGGAGAGGGACTGGGGAAATTAAAACCCATCCCATGAGATGGCCCAGGCTGCACAGCTGCTGCACAGACTATTCACTCAGAGCTGCTCATCCAGACCATGGATGGAAAAAACCAGTCATCGCCTCTCTGCACCAGCTGGGGCCACTGCAAAGTCCTACAAACAGGCTGTGTGTACTTGAGGCTGGGAATTTGGCTCTACAGTTGCACTGGAAAGTAGATCCCAGTCAAACATTGGGAGACAAACCTAGAGCCAGGAACCAGCAAGAACCAAGACTGCAGAGACTGGTACTATTGTGCAGCATTTGATGGCAATTTCTTTTACTGCTCAAAACAAGGCAGGGAGAAGTGGTGGAAACTGAGACCTGCCCTGGGTTTTTTAGGGCTGTAGGTCTTTTGGTCCTTTGATCCAGGACAGAGTGTAATCCTTGTGCTGCAGGTCTTCTTTCCTACCACCATCATCAGGCTTTGTGCCGGCTTTTTAGCAGGAATACAGGCACCCAAAACAGCCTCTCCATACATCTTGAAATTGGAGCCTGGGTGATAAGAAGTTTCTTATGGAGCACGTCCTCCAAGAGGTAAGCTCCCTCTTGAAGACATTGTTCTGCTCACTGTTCTCCACTGTTCCCATTCCTAAGTGTTTGGTGGTGAACGGACAAAATTTAGAAATGTTTGCATTCTTTTCCTAGGGTGTCTCTTTGCGTTTAAACATTGCAGTGCCATCCACAGCAATGAAATGCACACTGTGAAAATAATAATAATTGTATAATGCAAGACTTCTAGCATTGTAAACAAACAGTCACTATATAAAAGATGTAACCATGTCTGATCTTTTCACACATATGGTCATTTATTCAGAGAACAAATATTTTAGCATTTGGAAAGAGCCCCAGCTTTGAATATCATCTCAAATCCAACCAAAGAGAAAAGAACGTCAAATAGACCATATAAATTCCATTGAACTAATGTTTTCATAATCCATATTGAAAAAATCTGAGAAGAGAACAATTTTTTTTAAGTGGGTGAGGGTTAGTTACTGAGCTCATTTGGAAAAATGAAATTTTCACAGGTCTAGAAATGACAAAATATAATTGATATCCATGAAGATTAAATGAGATTTGGAGCCAAGTATTGTTCATATTTAAAAGTTAAATAATAATTTGGCCTCCACATCATTAACAATAAGTTTCATTTCCATCTGACTTTATTGTTGGCTACATGGGTCATTCTCTATTGAAAAAAATGGGAAAGAAAGAGCCTCATAGGAAACTGGAGATATAGACTAGAAGGAGAGGGATGGAAGAATGAGAGAGATTGTGATGTTTGGGATGTGTTTATGAGCATAATTTTCCCCTGAAATCCTTGTGGAAGAGGGGAACAACTGAATTGGGATACTGTGGTCCATCAAAGATGCACAGCCTCTTCTGCATGCTTGCATTCATTGCTTCATCTGTGCTTTTGAAAACACATTTGTGTTCTTTGTGCACTTAATTCTGAGCATCATTGCTCCTCATTTTTCCCTTTGAATGAACTCCTTAGAAATCCTAATGAAAACTGAAAAAAGCCCCCACCAGGTGACTCATGGAGTAGATTTGTTCCTGCCACCTGATGAGACCCTCTGTGCAGTATCTGCTTCTAACATGTAGTTTCCTGCCTCTCTCACTTCGACATCCAAAAATGGAGTTTCATTTATCCAGAGAGATCTGTAGATAGAGAAAAGTATTTGATAGAAAGTTTCCCTTACTGATTGTCCATTCTTTCTTATATTACTGACTTAAAGCATGTTGGAATCCCTGCTTAAAAAAACATCCTGCTCAAAATTCTTGCTGGACTGTGTATAATTTAAACTATTATGTTAGGTTACATACATGCACGCACACAGTAATTTGGCAGGTCTTGAGAGGTGCTGGACATGCAAGAACCTTTGTCTCACATAACCTTCTCTCCCTTGCAGAGTTTCCAGGGAATCAATGGATAGTGATAGGAATGTTTGATCCTTTGACTGTTATTTCTGTCTGTAGGTGCTTGTAATCCTTGCTGAAGGACTCAGGAAAAATCAGGAAAAAGATCTTTAATTTTGCTCTTAAAGGGAAAAAGAATGACAGAAATTACCACTAGTCAAGTAAATGGGAGAGATCCTTAACCATGCTAATTGTGTTCATTTAAAGCTCTTTTGGTGAAACTCTAACCAGCAGTCAGTGAGAACTGCCACTCAGTACAACCAGGATTTAACAATCAATGTCGTTTTCATTTCCCGATCTTTCATAGTCTGTGTGTCCTATCTGCCAGGTCTGTGTGGATGTCTCAAATATCCAAGGCTTTGAGCAGCACAGAAATTCTAGTGAGGGTCTGTGTCCCTTTTCTGTCCTGAAACAATGTAAAAATCTCTAAGCAAAAGAAATTATTGATTATATCTGGTTACTAGAGACAAAGGATGGTGTCCTTAATATTCTTAAAATAAGTAGGACATGAGTTGAACTAGGTTTTTTTTCCTGCAAGTTCATCTATTCATATTCTCTCTGTTAAGTAGATATATTTTAAGAAATGGTATCCTGGTTACAAACCCCTATCTCCCAAAAGGTAGAAGACCTCGAACTTTCTTCCACCTTCTCTATTTCTTGCTCAAATGCAATCCCCAGTGGGAAGGAGGAGACTCACCTTGCTAGTTCTCATAACTGGATAATATTTTTGGCAAACACATACAACTTAAAGCAACAGGGCTTTCATTCTTCATTAGTCCTGCTGTGAATGGTTTAGTATTCCTCTCACCAAAGGCAGTGAAGGCAGCAGCAGGACAGTGCTCCTGGTCTTCAGGCACACAGGCAGGCAGGTGTATGGAGGATTCAGGCTGAGTGGTAACTACTCTTCTTACAGTCTGGAGTTCAAAGTGGCCTGAGATGCTCTGGGTACTTGAGCCTTCCACAGAGGGTAGACACAGCATCACCTATAGGAGATCTCTGCCCTTCTGGACTCCCAGCTGGAGTCCTCATACTCAGGTCATCCCAAATGGCACCAAATGGCTATCCCTGGTTAACTTAGCTGAGCCCACAGCATGCCTGTAGCACCATTCATGTAAACACTGGACTATAGGTGTCTTAATCTTGAGCTCTCAGGTAAAAAGCAACAAAGGAAAGACATCCAGGTTTCTGTGTGGTTGTAGACACCATACTCTTTCCCCCTGCCCCCACCCACATTCATGGTCTCTGACCTGGGTTTCCTGTTATTATTCCTCCCTTGTTTTCCAGGCAGTTTGTGAGCACAGTACTCAGGAGGTGTGAATTAGATTAGCTCCAGTATTTTAAGCCATCATTTAATTTGCAAATGAATATTTAATTGGCTACTGAATGTTCAGACAGACATGGGAAGCTTGGAATGGATGGTACTTAGGGCTAGCTCCGTGACGGCAGAGATGAGGATGGCACATTGGGACCAGCCTGAACTGTGAGCTGAGCTATCAGGTTATTTGCCAGTATTCATTTATTTTTATTAATATGTATGTTTATTTGCATTTTAGAACCTTGTTATTGGGAAGGGAAGTTGATGATACTTTATGTTTTACTAGCTTCTATGGAGTCTGCTCTGAAAACTATGAAAATCCTGAACTACCCATAAAATATCCATGTCCAAACTGGGCTGGCTAGTTGTGAATCAACATATTTCCATTTTCGGATCAGAGCAAATCTTCTGGTCTGGGAGGCAAAGTCATATTATACACAGATCATTGCAAAGTAATAGAGATTTTGACATCACTTCCTATCAGGATGTGTGCTCCCTACTTATCAGAAAACAGCAGGTATTTGATATTTGACAGGTCATAAAAATGTGTGACAATCCACAAGGAAAATAATTTCCCTTGATCATGTCTTTTCTGGCTGCTGAGTCTGTGACTTTATACTGCTTATCTATATTCAGGTACAAATCTGATGAATTTTGTATTTTTACTCTTTTTTGGGACACGTGATCTTTATTGGTCTTGCATAGAGTTGCTCTGGCTCATTTATTTGTTAGATGATAATAGGTAATACTTTCATATAAGCTGCAGAACATTTTGACCCTCTATACATCTTTAATAACATGCAGAAGTGACCAACATTATGGTGATGTGAAGGGCATTGGGTGAGCACATCAGAGCAATCTCCCCTGCTCCAGAGCAGAAGACCTGCTGGACTCTTCCTACTCTGGGAGGAGGAGACAGACCAATCCAAAGCAGACAGGAATGACAACAGAAGAGCAATAAGCCAGGCAAAGCAGAGCAGAAATACAAAAAGGGATTTTGTTTCCTATTGTTTATTTTCTAACTCCAACTAAACCTATTTTGACTTCTTATCAAAGTGTCTACTCATATGCAGTTGGATCTTTTGAGGGGCAAAGTTGTTGACATTTCTACTGGGTAATCACATCCATCTGAAGTGGAAGTAGCCAAGGACACTGGTATTGTTGTTTTACTAGGCGATGTGTGTGGGTGATGGTGGGAGGAATTATGTTCCAGTCCACTTGCCATCTGCCCAGCACAGCTTTCTGCAATGTATCTTGACACAGGGATGTTTATTCCACAGGATGCAATACATATGAACTCTTCTGGTGCATGTGCACAATCATTTCAGGTTCTTTTTAACTTCTTTTTTAACTGGGACTTTGTTCCTAGTTCCATAAATGCTTCAGTGTGTGCATAGGTCCACTCATGTAAATTGCGTTACTACAAGTGATGTTTTCTGACTCTAAGTATATATTTGTTTGGAGGATCAGGGTTTCTCAAACTATTATTTTATAAAAAAATTTGAAGTCTAGAGATACTTTGTTAGATAAATTACTGTGTGATTTTTTTTCCCAGTCATTTAGATTTACATAATTTAATGGTTATTATTCCAAGATATCTATTAAAAGTTATTACCACTTAAAAATACGATGGTAAAGAAACCCAGCTGCAAGGTATTTTTCATCTATTTCTGTGCTAAAAGCTGGAGAATGAGAGCAAGCATTACATACACTTCTCGGTGTTCTGAGACACAACGTTCCTGTTGTTATCTCATTTTCTGTTGCTGGAGAAGGTCCTTTGCAAAACATTGCTCACTCATTAGCACCATTCCAGAGGTGACACCAGTCATGGTTTGGGGTTACATGGCAGTGCCCTTGGAACTGCGTGTTGCACTACCGACATCATTCAGCCTCCATGTGCAGCTCAGCCACTGCTGTACCCAGCATGGCTTGTATCACAGGGTGTGGGGCTGATTGCACCTTGCTCTGACCATCAGCATCAGAGGCATTTTTGTAACATGTGCAGCCTGGTCAAAACCAAGACATGGACAAATTGGAGGGCTGGGCAATCACCAACAATATGAAGTTCAAAAAGAACAAGTGCCAGATTCTGTACCTGGGACAGGCAACCCTGGATGTACAGACTGGAGAGCAGAGCTGTGGAAAGGGACCTGGGGGTCCTGGTGGATGGCAAGTTGAACATGGGTCAGCAGTGCCCTGGCAGCCAGGAGGGCCAAGCGTGTCCTGGGGGACATCAGGCGCAGCATCACCAGCTGGGCAAGGGAGGGGATTGTCCTGCTCTGCTCTGCTCTGCTCTGGAGCAGCCTCACCTTGAGTGCTGGGGGCAGCTTTGAGTGCCACAATATAAGAAAAACATGAAGCTCTTAAAGAGTGTCCAAGGGAGGGCACCAAAGATTGTGAAGGGCCTTGAGGGAAAGCCGTATGATGAACAGCCAAGGTTACTAGGTTTGTTCAGCCTGGAGGACACTGAAGGGAGACCTCATCACAATCTACAACTTCCTCATGAGAGGAAGAGGAGGGGCAGTTATCGATCTTTTCACTCTCATGACCAGTGACAGGACCCGACAGAATGCCCTGAAGCTGAGTCAGGGGAGGTTTTGGTTGGGAAAAAGATTCTTCAGCTACAGGGTGGCTGACCACTGGAACAGGGTCCCCAGGGAAGTGATCACAGCACCAAGACCATCTGAGTTCAAGAAGCCTTGGTACAATGCTCTCAACGCATGGAGGGATGCTTGTGGTGTCACATGCAGGGCCAGGATTTGGACTCAATGATCCTTGTGGGTCCCTTCCAACTCAGCGTATTCTATGATTCTATGATATTGCTTTTGTTTGAAACTTCCAAAGGAGAATTTTAATAATTTAATGAAAGATGAGAAAATGTCTTTTTCTATCAGTCATCTTGACAGCCCTTTCCCCTGAGACCATCCTGATGAAGGCACATTTGCCATCCCCTCACAGTGTCTTTCAGTGCATCCAACAAGCACAATAATCCCATGTGTGCTTTTGCTGATGTTACCAGCAATGGTTTACCTAACAATGAAGACACAACTTATCACTGATGGGTTTACTTATTTAAATAGATTGCACTTTCATTATTAGCATTTTCTATGGACTTGGCACAACACTGGCAATGCTACATTTACACTGTGAAATCCTGAGGTTTATTGTCTCAAAGATGTCCCAGATTTGGATTCACAAAGTAGATAAAAGTCTTTTCACCTGCCTCAGATTTGCAGGTTGTTTTTATCTTGAGGGGATACATCCCTAAAAGGAAAATTGCCTTGCAAAGAAGTAAAAAGCCTTGTTTCTACATTCAGATTTCCAGGAGGTTTTGGTCATCTGCACATTTCCTTGCAAGTTATTCTGATCAGCAGGAAGGGTTGCCCATAGAATTTACCCCTTGTTAGGAGATATTGACCAGTAAAATGACCTTTCTTTCCTGCAATCTATAAATTACCTTTTAATGTCATTTGCAATAACCATTAAAGTAGAGAAGCAGTTATGGGAGAGATGTATATGAAAGAAGGTGGCTCAGAAGATGAACCATCAGTAGACATTGGCCACAGTGCATTCTAAATCCTTTTTGTGTCAGCGGAAAATGAAATCTTTCTGCATAGGAAATAAAAGTAAAGGTAAATTATGATTAAAAAAATTAAAGATCTGTTTAATTAACTTTACTCATCTTTAGCCATCACCAGAAACAGAAAGGTGGTGAGAGCAAGGGAGATGAAGACTGCTAATTCTTCAAATGCAAGTGAGGAGCTCTGGTAAAACCCAACTTTACTTTTTGTGGTAAGCATTTAAAGTACCCCTTAATTAGCTTTTCTGGAAAGTTCACTGATGATATGCTGGAATAATGATCCCATATGTTCAAAAATGTCTAGTCATTAGCCTGCATGGTGGCTGAACATACTAATTCATTTGCCTTTTAGATATTTCAAGAGCGGCTGGTGCCGCTGCTGCTGATGCTGCTGGGGAGGTCAGCCCTTTGTTTTGCTAAATCATACAGTGGCTTTCAGGACTGAATCATTTTCTTAGTCACACTGTGAACATCAGTTCCCAGCAAAGAGAGAAGAATGGTCGTGTTCGGAGTGGAAAGGGCAGAGGGTTCAAGAGGGATGGGGTTTATTTTGTTCTTTTTTGTTTTCTGTTCTGGCCCTGGTCCACCAATACATGCAAGAATCTGGAGTGAATTAGCAGAACAAGTCCGGACTGGCAGCCTCACACTGTCAATAAATTACTGATAGCATGAAAAACGTTTTTATTAACACTCAGTCACTAAAGCACCTTAAAATTTCAGGCAGCTGCTCAGGTGTATTCTAAAATAAATGTCATCACCTCATCTTTTTGTAGCTGTGATAAACAAGTAGCCTGTCTAAAGACCGGTACTCTGAGACTGTGACTTGCTGAGGACAAGAAATCTCTTGGCTGCCACCTCAGCTGTGAAGTTACTGGCTTTCACTCATTAAGCCCATATGCTAGAAGACTTGAATAATCTTCTCTAAACTCTTTGGTGCAAGTTTACTTGGTCCAGCTCAAGTCAAATGAAAGAGTTCTCACTAATTTTATTAGGATTGTAGTAGGCTTAAGTTAAAAATAAGAAGCAGGGATAGAGCTAAGTTAAGAAAAATTAATAGGAGAGGCATTTCTGCAGATAGAATTTCAGAGAGGCAGGTATGAAGGCAGAGAAACTGACCAAAGCTGTCCCAGTTGGTGTGACTAGGAGAAAGACTTTGTGTCAGTAGTGATGAGACCACGTGGAAAGTACAAAGAAAAGTGAGTTTTGGACCAATTGAAAATGTGGAGGGAGGAGCAGCACAAATAATTCTTAAATTTTCAAAACAGCCAGGAGATCTTCAGCAGATCTTATTTTCAGGAGGCAAGAAAAAATTTGAAAAGGAGATATATTGAAAAGACTCTTAAGTTTAATATCGCAGAAATAAACATCTCAAATCTAAGCTTTGTCCACTGGGGTATTTATTTTTTTCCTTCTTACAATTTCCCTTTTAAAGTCTAGAGGACAGAGGAAAATGCAGGATCAATAAACATACAGCTGTGTCTTTTTATTGGTCTCTGTTTCAGTGTTTGATGGAATTACAGGAAAAAGAAAAGAAAAGGTGTTTCTTAGGATAAAGTATAACACATTCTTTTTTTTAGTAATATTTTGAAGCTAAGGCACTGTGATTAGGTATTGTCTTTGTCCTGTGGCTCTCTGAAATGAAGAGTCTGGGCTCCAGGGTACATTTTCCTCCACTTACAGTAGAAGAACCCACATCAAGTTCATTTTTTATGACTTCCATAATCATGTGTGGATTGTCATGGTGTGGGAACTGGAGTTAATTTTAACTGAATTGTGGCCTAGAAAATGTAGTTGCTTAATAAGCCTGAAATATACATCAGATCAGAATTTCCATTTCCAAAATTTGGAATGAGTTACTCATCTGTGAAGCTGACAACAGCTTCCATGTTTAAGTGCTAAACAGCTTTTATTGAGCCAACTTTTAGAAGGTGCTAATATCTAGATCCACATGTCTTCTATGTTTGCAATGGCAAATACTCAAAAAGAAGCATAATTTGGCTCAAAATGAGTTGATATAACAAAAAAGTTCACATTCTTCCTATGCCACTGCTGCCTGAAACAGATATAGAGGCAATTTATTCAGAATAAATTATTGCCAGCCTTAGCTAAAATAACTTGCTCTGTGAAGCTTCCTTATGTATGTAACCAAGGGGAGCTGTCTGGCTACATCTGTTTTTGCACATCTTTCAGATGTATCACATACAAAATCCACCGTTTGGGGATATTGTGTCATCAGTGACACAGTCGAGGGAGCTCTGAGTTCATAAACCAAAGAACAGGCTACATTCACCCATATATGTAGTTTTTTCATCTGTGCCAGATGCAATATTTATGATATGCTTCATTGTAATATTTAATGACAATCTTCCTCTAATAATTGATGGCAGTATAATTTAACACATAAAGTTACTTATACACAGGAGGTTGGAAAATGTTCTTCATTTTGCTTAACTGTTTAAGGACACCTTGAGAAGGAAGAAGTAAGTGAAATTGGGAAAAAATGAAGAATTTGGACTGGTTGGTTGAATTGTAATATGGCATCATGTATATTTGGACATGCATTTAGGGGGCAGATGCAGGAAATCCAGAGAATCTGGACAGAAGTTCCTTTGCTTTTCACTCATTTATCAGCCCACTGATAAAATGTGGCACAAATGCACCTACCTGCTTCATTCTCCCATTCCTCAGAAACATGTCCTCTCCTTAAGTAACTCAGTCATGGTTTAAGCCCAGCCATCAACCAAGCACCACACAGCCACAAGAGGGGACATTTGGAATGATGACATTTACCTTTCCAAGTAACTCTTGTGTGTGATGGAGCCCTGCTGTCCTGAGGATGGTTCGACACCTGCCTGCCCGTGGGAAGTGGTGAAATCATTCCTTGTTTCACTTTGCTTTGTGTGCATGGCTTTTGCTTTCCCCATTAAACTGTCTTTATCTCAACCCACGGGTTTTCCAGCTTTTATCCTTCCAATTCTCTCCCCAGTCCTGCTGGTGGGTGAGTGAGAGAGTGACTGCATGGGGCTTGGTGGCTGGCTGGGGTTAAACCATGGCAATTGTCCAAGACTGTTCTTGCTCCTCTTGTGCCTCACAACGAGACAACCCCACTGCAAGATGCCCAAAGTGACCTTTCTTGTCTTGCCTGCTCTGTTTCTCCTCTGATGGACATGGAGGGTGATACACTCAGGTTTGCTTGTGAAGGAAGAGGAGAAAAGAGGAAGATTGGAATCTCCAAGCTCTCCATAGAGGGTAATAGTAAGCTTTGTGCCACTCTCTTTTTTTCTTTTCTTTTTTTCCAGAAGGTGGCTTGGCTAGAAAACTGTCTGAAGTGCTCTAAAGGGCCAGGGATAGAAAGAGCCAGGTTTTTTCTCTTTTCAGGTAGCCAGCTGCCTCTTTGCTCACATTCTGTCTAGTTTTTCAACAACACAAGCTGGGGTGTTTCCCTTTTTTGTGTATGTTGCCCATGTTCTTGTGTAGCAGTTACACCAATGTCAACCCAGCAGTCTGCTTCCAGCGTGGGGCATCTTGCAGAGCGTAGGCTGCAAGGCTGTGTAGGTGTTTCGAGAAATGAGCTTTTGTCTTTTTTCTTTCTGAGAGTCTATCACATACCTCTGACAGAGGCAGAAAAATTTGTATCAGTCATCAGATCTTTGCCCTTTTGGAAACATCAGGCTTTTCAGATGTGGCCTTCGGCTGAGCCCACATGTGTTAGAGTCGGGGAATGCAACCGAGACATTCCTGGTTCATGTTGATGTAAATACTTGGTGAATGGGGTCTGGAGATTTTCAAGGCTAGTTTGCAAGACAGACCACAGCAGAGTAGTTTCCAGCAGGCAAGGTATAGACTTTCAAAGTCTTAGGTCACAGAGTCCAAAAATGACACCTTGTGTTCCTGTACTGTGCTTTACTAGATGAAACATGATCTCGGATTCATCCTGAGCAAATGCACGCTGCCAGTGCTGGCTTTTGTAAGGAGACTGTTACTCAATAAATTTTCTATGTTTTATCAGAGCAGAACTGTGGGAAACATCACATGAGAGTAATACATCATATAAAAGATACTAAAAAGGTGAAAAATATACCTGTGGGAATTGTCTCATAATTTTAGTATCCAAACCTCAAGAATTTGCCAAACGGGGCTGAAAGTCTGAGAGGACTGCCTAGCTCACAAAATTTCTGCTGCTTTGCTAAGGAAAATAGGGCAAGTGCACATTTTAATTCTGAGCACTTTGTTGCTTCTGTTTCTACGCTGTAGCTGAGTGAAGTGTGAAGTGCAGAAGTATATGAAAATGAAACTGAAGAAGAAAAGGAACTGTTTTTCTAAACATCATGGCATTTGGCCAGGTCTTTTTGGTGATGTAAATTGGGAAAGCTGTTGGCAAGCTGAGGAGCTGCTTTAGATTACACCCCATGAGAATCTGGCACATAGCATTTGACAGGTTTTTGGAATTTAGATTTTCAGGAGATGCAATATAAGGCTTTTATTTAAATACTCAGGTGCAAATATAACCTGAACTCTTCTTAGGTGTCTGAAAATATCTCTCTATAAGCAAGCTCAGAGAATTAACACAAAAGCTAGTCAGAGGTCCTCCCATATCAATATTATAGCCTCACTTTTGCATAGTCTCACACCTATCATAGTTGTTCGATGACTGCCCCCATAACCCCATTTTTAAGCTAAATTCAGCTATAACTGACTAATTAAGCAACTTTAAGATGTATTTCAGAACCTATTGACTAAAAAGTTATATTCTTTCAAAGCTGAAAATGTTGCCTTAGGGGAATTAAGTCAGCCCTTTAAATTTTTTAGTAACGTAGCTTTCTGCTTAATAGGTTTTGAAATACATCTCAAACTCACTTAATTAGTTTTAGTGTATTTTAGCCCTGGAAAGTGGTTGGCTTTCTCCAGGCATGGACACCAGCTAGCCAGGTTTGCTGCAAGCATGCCACTTACGCACCAGTGCTGCTGCAGGTGCAGCGAGGCAGAGGAAGGAGGAGTGCGAGAAGCTGGGTGGCACTCATGGGGACAGGGTGCAGGAGACCGACCTGCTGCTTGAGGAAGCTTCTGCAAGGGTTCACATGCAGGAGTCTTCAGGCCCCTTGGGTGTCCTGACTGGCTTGCTGTCAGCAGTGATGGGAGCCAAGGCAGTGCTGATGAGAGCAGGTTGCTGCAGAGGGTGTCAAAGGAATTTTAGGTTTTGTGGGGTATTCTGCTTGGGAAATGCACAGGAGCTCTGCAGGTCTGTATGATCTCTGACAGCCCTATATAGATGTCTCAAATATGCTAGGACAGCTCATGTAGCCAGACACATATGTTTAGGCAACTTAATTTTGACTAATGTGTCTGTACACACCTAAATTCCTAAATTTATTTGTGGGGTTTTCTTTGCTTGCTTGTTTGTTTGTTTATTATTTTTTTGTTTGTTTGTTTGCTTTTTTAGATTTAGAGCTGAATCTTCTGTGGCATGCCTAAGCACGCTGGGCTCCTTCAGCCATCCCAGCCTCAGGAAAATGCTCTGCCTGTGCCTGGTCTGCATGGTGGGGCAGCAGGGAGAGTCCTGCTGCTTCTGTGCTTGTAAATATTCCCTTCTTCCAAGCAGAAGCAAAGGTGCTCTGCCAGGCTCCTGATTGCTTCTCTCTGTGTTCACTGGCCTGAACCCATGGTGGTGTTCTCCTTCACCTTTGCAGAGGAGAGCATTTGGACCAATATTAATGAGCTGTGTGCTTAATTACCTGTACATGCTACTTGAAACTTTCTGCTTTTACACTAGAAAGACGAATTCATATGATTCAGCAGCATCCTCTGCCACAAAAACTGCTTAGAACAAATGTCTATAGGTAATCACACTGCCATTCAAAATCAGGTATCACTTTCTCTGCTTTTATCAGCACAGATAGTTTGTTAATGTTCACATTAGCCAGTTCTCTCACTGAAGTCTATTATTAGTCAATAACACTCTCATTTTCTAATATAGCATATACAAACTTAACCTGTCTACTAGATTTATGAGTGCTATTTTTTTTTCTGAGTCTTGTCTACTGTCTACTGCCTTTTTTTTTCAGTGCTGTTTTTTCTTTATAAAACCACACAGAGACTATATTTTGAGAAAGGCTTTGACTAACAGCTGTTTGACCTGCTAGGTTGGAAATCTTTTTTACTGGTTTTATGCTGCCAGACTGAAACTGTACAAAAATGCATGTGGACTCAGATGATTTCTTCTGAGTATTGACACTAAGGCTTTTTGAACAGAATTTTAAATTTGCCTTCTGAACCTAGGGCTAAAGCAGGAACATAATTGATCTGGGAACTTGCCAGAAATTATTGTCTCTTCTGTCATTGATTCTGTTCTTTTTTCTCTCTCAAAGTTCTTTATTATATTTTTGAGTGTTTTTGAAGCAAATCTGTGTGAGATTGTTGAGGTCTCGTACATCTACTGTGATACAAGGAATACTTCAAGTAAAATAAAAATTATTCTAAACTTCCTTTCAAATTTAAGCAAAGCCTGTTGTAAATAATTCCAGATAATTTCAGTGCTCAACAGTTTTTAGCTCTTTAGAATCTATGCAAAGCTTATTAAGAGAGGAAAGAAACTTCCCCCCACCCCATTAATAAGGGAAAATGAGCTTAAAGTAAGATAAATTTCACTAAGTTATTATTTCAGTTACCCAAAATTAAGCAAATACCAATCTAATAAGCGGGACAAAGCCAATGTTAACAAAAATTATATCGTAGTATACAAACCACACTCAATTCTGAAAGCTGTAATTGGTCATGATGAAGTCAGATAAAAACCACATTCCTTCTGTTATGAAGACTTGATAGAGGAGTAGGTAGGAAGTTACTGATGAGTAAGGTGGTGACTGATCCAATGACACTGAGGGGACTGATCTGCCTGTGCCTGTGCTAGGACATATTTAAATCTGAGCAGGCCTGGGGTATTCCCAGATACAGGCTGCCTCTGCACTGGGATACCTACACGTGCTACAGCATTGTTCTTCAAAAATCTGACCCCTGAGCAGAGCTGCCTGAATTACATCGCAGGACTGGTTTTGTTTAACTTTTCTCTGCTTACATCTTGTCCACAAATGGCTTTGAGATTTGTTTAGATTTGTTAACATTTTTTTTGTGGGCATAAATAAACTGTTAATGAAGCAATTAGCTGGTATAATAAGGTGATGGAATGTATTTATGGCATAGCAATAGTCTCTGAACTCCAGTGAGCTCCTTGCTCCATAACTGGGCAGCCTGCAGTTTACATGCAGTGGTCTCTGCCCTGTTCAGGGCTTTCAGAAATATTTGTTACTGCTTGGGAACAAAGCAGTTACAGTGCAAATAATGTTATAGATGCTTGTTCT
The DNA here is from genome assembly GCA_013400915.1 of Pardalotus punctatus. Classification (NCBI taxonomy): domain Eukaryota; kingdom Metazoa; phylum Chordata; class Aves; order Passeriformes; family Pardalotidae; genus Pardalotus; species Pardalotus punctatus. The sequence continues at coordinate 149,578 of VZTX01022515.1, read as the reverse complement.
AACCAATATTTGTGAGGTTTTTGTTTTCTGTTACTGATCCCACAGCTCTCGGTGTTGTGCCAGACTGTGGGGACACCAGTGAGACAAGACACTGCGCTTGGATTGCATTTTAAAAAGCTTCTTTTCTTTTCTCTGCTTTTCGTGAAAGCAGCCCACTCATAAGAAGATACTAGTCATCACAGAAACAGAGAAAATAAAGACAGGGTTGGGTGTTCCCTGTAGCTCTAAGAAGAAGCAGTATTTATGGGTTGAAACCTTTACTATTTTAAAACATCTGTATAGGCCTAGCAGGTCTTTGTTGTCTTTGGCCAGAGGCTGGCAGTCACAGATTATTAAGAACAGAATTAACTATTCCAAGCTAAAACATAATGACCACTGATCTTTTGCTAATTTTTTTTTTCCTTAGAAAGCATATTTTCAGAAAATGAGCCCTGTTTTTTGTTCTTAAAAGGCAAGGATTGATAATATTTCATTTTACCAAATTTTCCGCTGTTTGCTTTCAGGTTTGCTTAGGAAGACAATTTTTCCATAAATTTTAATTCCTTTCATAACTTTTCTTGAACAAACAATACCCTTTTCTTATACTAATAAGTGGAACTCAGGCCTAATGAGGAAAAGCCATATTTGTGCTGCAGCAGATCAAAATTATCTAGATATTTTAAAGTGATCTAGAAAGTCCAGTAAAGTCAAATTGACTCCCTTTTATTAATGAATACTTTCAAATCAGCAGATCAGTTAACACATGCAAATAGTTCTGCTGGAATATTCTGACTTATGATTTCTTCTGCCTGGTCTATGCAGTATGTTAGCATACTTCTTTATCTATTGGTTGATGAAATAATGTTCCAAAACATGAGTTACATTTTGTAAACGTGACTGGGAGGGTTTTTTAAAAAAAATTTATCAAATAGTGTTCAGGGCACAAAAATATGTTCAGACTAACTGGATCTTGTCTCAATTCCTTGGAAGCAGTATGGTGAGAAGCCGGGCTATCAACGCAATCGTTCCTCTCTACCTCTTTCTTTACAGGAGCTGTAGGGCATGGAATTACAACTACCCTACAAACAAACAGCTTGCCCTGAGTTGATGCATATATATCCAGTATTTGGCTTCAACATAACACAAAGGTGTATCTTGCTATTGTTCAGCTTGTTGAGATAACAGTTGATTTTTTGGGGGTTGGTTGTAATAACTTAACCACCACAGCAAAACACAAATGTGGCAAAACTCATGTTACCTCATTGTGGGATGGCCCGCCTGTTCCTCCCAGTTTGCCAAATTCTCCTGCAGCCCACAAGTGCAGCGGTTTCTCTGGCTCCACCAGCCTCTCCTCTGGTCTCAAGGCTTTTCCCCCAGCACATCTCCAGGTCTAGATCATAAACCGTGTGAGTGTTCAACTACTTATGCTTTTAATGACATTGTCATTATCCTACCACAAGTTCAATGTAAATAAACCTAATTAATTGTCTTTTACCTTTATATGTCTGAATGATGTGTCAGGTTTCCCTTTTCTTTTCCAGACAACGGAAAAAATGTGTACAAATTTTATGAGTTAGTACTAAATGGCTAAAGAAGACATAGTTAGGAGCTGGGAACCTCTTTGGACTAATTTTAGTACCCAGCACTTTGCTTCCATTTGACTCACTCAAATTCAGCCCGGACCATTGGTTGGTAACAAAGAGCTTGGGATGGTGACTTGCCAGTGTTATGGAGTGTTAAATTAGCAGCTATTCCTTGTCCTTATTCCTTCTAATGGACAGATGTTGATACAAACATCATCACCATCCTCTCTGACCCTCAGCCAAGGCACTGCCAGCCATAAGGGGTGGTGACTCTCCTGATCTCCCCTTCCCCTCTCCGGTCTGATTGCTCCCCTGTAACCTTAGGGCTGAGTCCAAGGTTATGAGAAGTTTTTTCCAACGTGGGCTTTAGCCTCAGAAGTAATTTTGCAGAGAGCCAAAATGTACAACATTGGGGTGTTGGATGCACCGAATGCAGTCCCCAGTCAGCATGATGCCCAAAATGGTATGCCTGGTTTTCAGTAAAGAGTTGTCCAGCAGGCATGAAATGGAGCTCACTCTTTAGTACTGTGCTGTTTTCAGGCTGGGAGGAGCAGTTTTAAGAAGCAGACTACTCATTTATGCAGGGAAAAAGATTTTTGTTTGTTCTTGTGGAGTTTTTTTTCTCCCTTTTGCAAAAGGAGTAAGTAAGTATCTTATTTTTTTGAACAATAATGCTCTGGTTAGGTAATCTGTTGTTTTGGAGGATCTTGCTTTTATTAAGGAAAACAGTATCTGTATCTCTGCAGCTTAGCTATTTGCAGGACACTTATCTCTGCAGGGCCTGAGAGCCAAGCATGATCATTAGGGGAAATGCTAACATGTTTAAATCCTAAATGAGAACCGCATTATGGTATAAGTTCAATTTCATGTCATAGTGGGAAAACTAGAGCCTTGCTGAAGATGAGCTGAGTATTGAATCCAAGCTGTATTAACTCTCTGTGCTGGGATTTTTTTTTTTCCCTTTTAACTGTTTATTAGAGCCTTTAGACCTTGATAGATTATAAAGTTTGAGGAGGGGGAGAAATTATATAATAAACCCAAGCAGCATCAGTAGATTGGAGAGCAAGAACCACCTGCCACTCCGTGAGCTGCAGCTGATGAAGGGCACAGAAAGAAATGATTGACACCAGCATACAAACACATGCCCTGACTAGACACAGCAATATAGCTCAATAGCAACGTTATATCCTGTGATGAGATGAAAGAATACAGACTTTAAAAGTAAAACGCTTTGTGAACATAAACTCCCCATATATTGGAGCAAGTCCCTGAGGAGCAACAGCATGCCCCATGCCCCTCCTTCGCTCCTGCTCGCTACAGATCCTGCTCCACAAGCAGCAGGCAGGTTCAAACAAGGTCAGAGTGTCTGGCTTCTTGGCAGGAGCTGTCCTTTCTGCAAACTTAATAAATGGAGTCCAGGTGCAGGAGATATTCTTTGCAAATACGTTGTCCATTGCCCCTATAATGTTTTCCATTGTCAGGGCTGGAGCTCCCAGGTTGTATTAGTCCCCTGCTGATCAGAAAAGAGTTTGACAATGACCAGTTGCCAAGAGAAGGAACTTAATCAAATTAGAATGCGTAAAATTTCCGAAAAACATACCAAGAATTCAGAGCTGCTTGCAGCTGCCTAGAGCAGAGGTCTTGAACACCCTGCCCATAGGCTGGAGTTTTATTTCTTTGTGGGCCATATGGCACATGAAGCCTGGAAACATGCTTACTTTAGTAATAAAATGCTGCTCACCCACCTGGCTACAAAGCTAACCTTTAAAAGCAAGATAAGCATAACAGATAAAGAGTTCTCTTCCTTATGTGAAATGAGACCTCTGGGAAAAATGAATTCCTTCTGACTTTTTCCTCCTTTGCACTGCACTACATTGAGATGTTCACTCTGTAGCCTAGTAATGACACTAATCTCTTCATACAGATCTCTGTCAAAATGACCAGTTTTTGTCAAACGAACAAGGAAACAAGAAAGAAATACGAGGCCAGAAGAGATTTTCTAAATCAACAAATGCAGTTACATACTGACACTGGTAATAATGTTACTATAATATGACCAATCAAGCCTAGTTTTAGTTGAGAAAATAGTGAAACTTCTGAAGGAAACATGGGGCTTGCTCATGGGAAGTAAATTCAGAAGCAAGAAAGTTAGGGCTGGAAGAAAGAAACAAGCTAGGAAGAGGGAAGGGGAATAAAAAATTTTAAAAAATAGTGAAACAGTGGGAGAAAGTAAGGGCCTACCGAAAAAAAAAAAAAAAAGGGAACAAGTGACCAAAATACTTCAGTGGCATATTTTCCTGCTGATGGTAATCAGTACAACTTGAATGGCTGCTGACAACTCTGAGCCTTGTTATTGCATACAAGACACATGCCAGTTCTGATTGTAGTCTAACTTCCTCTGTAATGTCACTGCTGTTGTGTAACACGTAACAAATTTTCATTTGATGGTGTTTTGTTTCCTGGGAGCATGTTAGTTTTACCTGGGAAGTTACAAAAAAGTAGTCCTTTATCTTGAGTTTTACTGAGGGCAATCTTTGCCTGTACATTTGGAGATGCAAATAGTGTATTTGCACAGTTAGTGCTACACATGCAGGCTGTGTCTGCTTATGGACCATAAGCCCATAAGTGGCATTATTTCTCTTCCTGACTGGATGAACCAGTTAGTGTGGGTTAAGTTCTGAATTGTAACATGCTGCATTATTTCATCTCTGCATTGTTCAGTCAAAGACACAAAAACCCACCATGGGAGATGTCTACCCCCCTCTATATTCAATTGAGACATTTTGCAAGGTACAATTTAATTGGATTTTCATACTGGTTGCAGCTTAAATCAAACTTCATTATTGGCTCACTCAAATGGCAAATACATGGAAAGCTGTGAGTGACTTTGGATGGGATAAATGAACCTAATAAATTAGTCATCCAGCTGTGTTATGAAAACAATTTTTTTCTGGAATGTTTGCTTTCAACTTGCCAAGAAATGCTTCAGCTTTCTATGGTTTTGCAGCAGTTTTGAGCAGAGCCCGGCAACAATACCTAACTCACCGTTAGCTTTGTCCTGTGCAGACTGTCTGGTAGGCTGGCCCCAGCAAGCTGACTTTTCTTTGCAAATTGGTCAGGACTTAAAACTGTCTCCTGTCACTGCCCCTCATTTCACATTAACCTTAACTGATGCCCAGACGGACCTAACTGCAGGGCACTGGGAACAAATGTACCAGAAATCCATCCTTCCACAGTTTTACCACCAGGCATTAGATATATCAGAGATCATTCTATTTAATTTATGAGGTGTGAGAATCAAATAACCTATATAAAAATTTATGTTGTGTCTCTAGATGTCCAATCGAGATTGAAATATGTCTGGTTAACTTCCAAATAAATTGACTCCTCTAGAGTTTTCACTGAATTTTTCTCCCAGGCTAGAGTATGATTGAGTTTTATAGGTTTAATGTTGTGAAGTAGCACCTTAGAGAGAGTAGAGTTGAAAGATTTGCCCAACCATAGGCGTATGCTATTGTTTCAGTACCAGGGAGGGGGATTCACTTTAGAGGGGGTTTATGACTGCTTTGTCTGTAATTACTGATTAAAATGGTACCATAGCAATATTTAAAGAGAATCAAGCCCTACTGAGGGATAGAGCCAGTGTTGTGGGAAATATTTCTGGATGAACCCATGCTTCTCAGCCAGCATAAATTCAGTCATCATCTTCAGGTTAACTGGGATTGGAGAAAAGGAAAGGTAATTACACTTTTGAGTCAAGTTGTCCTGGAGAGGTGAATGTGGGATATTGATACTTGTGAATCTGTCTGACCCAGGACCCGCTTCTCAAGAACACAAGCAAAACATCTATGAAATTCAGGCACCCTCCTGCAGTGTGCCCTTCATAGAGAGCCCTGTCTGGCTGCTGGGACACATGCCAAGGAATTTTGGGGGAATCTATGGGTCTTCCCTTGTGTCTGGGGTTGGTGCATCAGACTGTGCCAAGCTTTCATTCCCCTCACCTGCAGGTGAGGTGAGGTGGTGGAGCTGAACATGAGGCGACTTTGTCCATCCTGGAGATGGAGCCGTATGAATAGTCCTTCTGGATATGGGTCCATGTTTCTCCTTTGGTGGCAGCTGTCCAGATTGTGTCTTCTCCCAACCTCCCATGCACCTCCAGCCCCCTTGCCAACATGTCTGTACAAAAAGCAGAAAAGGCCTTGGCTCTGTGCAAGCCCTGCTTGGCAATAACAAAAACTTCTCTGTATTTTCAACTCTGTGCTCAGTGCAAATGCAAAACACAGCCCCATACTAAGTACTGTGACAAAAATTAACTCTACACCAGCCCAAACCAGCACAGGGTTGAAAGCTGTATTTTTGCCTTGATGTATATATAATGTAGTTGAGCTGAGGACAGTATGTAGGAGAGCAGATACAACACTAGCAATGTTTTGGTAAAGATGGGAAGAGGAGATGGGTTGAGCAGGGGACAGCTTCAACAAAGGAATTGGTTGTGCACACCCTGATTACATGAGAGATTAAGCAGATATTAAGCAGAAGTCCATTGCAAATTTGTCATTATCACTGAGCCTAAACCCAACACTTTTAGCACTATTTATCCATCCCTAACAAACTTTAGTACTCAAATTTTGTGTAGTGTTAATCCCACCTTATGAGCTGGCAAAGGAATTTGTGCAAAGACTACACACAAGACTGTTTTATCTGGAAATGGAAAAAGCAAGTTTGAAGAATTGTCAGAAGAACTGTGGTCTCACAAGCCCTTATTTTTTTACCCTGAAATCTACCCTTTACTCTAGTAAATCTGTGGCAGGAGTTGTATTTTATCCTGCTGGGAAGGGGAGCAGCTTTGCTTTACTTTTCATGTTGTGTAACATTTCAGGCTTTGATTTGATAATTGTAATGAATTTTGAGGGTAGGCAAAATGGCAAAACAGAAACATCTAAATCTCTGTTCTTTTTGTGAAAACTTAGAGCTGGCACAATGATTACACTTCCTTGGAGCTGCTAAATCCTGTGGGAGCACTTAAAAATTATAGCAGATTTCACTGAGTGTGTGTAGCAAATATGACCTATGATTCCACCTATGTTTTCCTTTAGTTTGTTTTTATTTCTACCCCTTCACTTTGCTCCTTTCATCAGCTCTTTTTTAACTTTGTCCTGTCCTTGATTTTTTCCTGGAATAATCTATCTCTCTTGGGCTTAGTCTTCATTAAAAAGGAGAAAAAAAAGTTATCTAACATGTCTTACCTAACAGCCCTGTTTTTTCCAGTAAAGGTGAGAAAGGTGGTTTTCTTTTCAGGCCTGCCAATTCCTGTCTTTTCTTCTGAGATTGCTCGCCAGCGTTGAGATTGCTTTGTGTTGTGAATTCCTCTTTCACAGTTCTGCTCCGAACTGGGTTACGACCATCATGTTGCCCCGAGGTTGCCATGCAGCTATCCATTCAGAAAGGTTTCCAGTGAGAACCAGCAATATTTTTTCCTTTGAAGTGCTAATAACAGTTATTGTCAGGTTCTTCCTGTCCTGGGTTAGTTTACATAAGTGATTGTGGATGTGTGTGAGATAGCAAAGGGGGGAAAAAAGCAGATGGAAGAGTAGTAATAACTGGGGAGCGAATGAGTCCACAGCACATGGGCGAAGGAAATGCTGGGAGAAACAATTAGTGCTGTAATCTGATTTGCTAATAATCCATTTATAAAACAGTTATGATATATACTTGTAGGAATGTGACTGATCATAACGACAAATGGTATTACTTCCTCCCTTCCCACTCTGTATTAAAGAACCTTAATTACTTGATGGCTCAAGATTTTGTGGGTGACTCATGCTACAAAGAGTCAGATGCTCACAACCCATAATGGAGCTCTTGAAAAGCTTTCATAATGATGGCGGGCTTTGCACTACCTCCCTCCCATACATCCCTCTCTGCCAAAGAGTTATTAGGTAATTTAAAATAATTAAAAAGGAAATAATTAAAAGATTTTACACACACAGAAATAGCACTTGCAGCTAATTATGTAAGTCTATCACTTCTAACAGTGGAACACAGTTACCATTATCAGAGAATTGTGTTTGAATTGTGATGGATAATCCTCTGGTCCCATGTTGCACTCTTGCAAGTGGCAACTGCTTGTCTAGGTTTTTATAGGATGAAAGAGGTGTATGGATCCTGTGCTCTAGCCACAGCTCTGCTGTGAGAGGTTTCTGCTCAAGTTTGTTTCCTGCAGATTTTTACCTAATTAAAACATAGTAGGGAATAAAAACTCCTTCATCTACTCTCAGTGTGTTTGCGCAGGGTGTTCTGCTAAATGCACAGGAGTTCCTGCACATTTGCAACTTCTTGTAGGCTTGGGATATCAGAGTAACTTCCTGACAAGGCATGGACTATAGGCATAGGTTATGTTAAATGAAGTAAATGACAAAATTACCCTATGGTCTTGCTATCAGTAGCATGGACACCATCTCTATAAATATGGTGATAGGAGTATGAGGTAATTATTTATTTCAGTGATCAGCAGCACATAGCTTTCATGTGGATAATGGCAACTGCTAAACAGTGCAAAAAAATTGCATCGTAATTTTATCACAAGAAGTTAACATCCTACCCAAATAAAGCCTTGGACACTTTTGGCATTCAGAATCCAATTATTCAGAGAGAAATTTGGCCAAAGAAAGTGAGACAAACCTCCTTCCACCTTTGAAAAATATCTGTAATACATCACTGCTGCTCATAAGACTGCCCCTAACACTGGGCAGTCAATAATCCAACCACTGGACAGTGATAATCCAAAGGCTATGGCCAAAATGTGAAATAGCAGCAGAAAGTAGTAGCGATTGTTGGGTTTTTGGATCTCATAACTTTTCCTTTTCCTTTTTTTTTTCTTTTTCTTTCCTTTTCTATTATTTTTTTTTAAAGAAAGCTGTTGTGAATATAATCTTACTATTTGTTTCATCTTATGTGTAGATGTATTGGGGTCCCCTAAAGGTGTTCAAAGTAGAAAGTTATTTTAGCCACTCCAAAGAGTAGTTTGTATCTCTCTGTTCTTTGCCTGTAGATTAAACACAGAAAAGGAAACCAGCTTTTGTGAGTGCCTGCATGGTTTACATCTTTGGTTATTATATGGGCCAACAGCAATTTCCTGACGTATGAAATGCTTTTTGAGTTATGGACAGATTGTGCTTTTTAAAAGCTAAGCATTATAATCATCATGCAGTACTTTAAGAGTGGTGTAAGAGTGGTTGTATTAAATCCACCATTAATGATCTAAAAGAAAAAAGTGAGAAGAACATGATTACAAAATTCAGATGATATTGAATTAGGAGGACTAGAGAGAAAATGAGATTTTAAAAAGAGACCTAAAGAGATTATAAAGGTAGGCAGGCGTTTTTATAGAAACTAAGATTCATCCCGGAAAACTGCAGGATAATAAATCTGAGGGAGAATAATCTGAAACACATATCTCCAAGAGGATGAAGAAGCCTGGGAAGCAGTAATTGTGAAAAAAGTAAGATGATAATGGTTAGTCAACCAAGCTTGAATTTGCAATATCACACAGTTGCAAAATGTCCAATGTAATTTTAAACTTGCAAATGCCAAACTATCATGTCACAAGACTGATAATCTTTTTTACAACAGTTTATTACAACAGAATGCAGAACAGCTCAAGCAGTTTTCAACTCTGAGCCATGAGTTTTGATCTATTTAGTCACTGTGCGGTGTCCTCACTAAAACTAATACTAGCTTTGAATGTTTCAAGATATTTGCTTAAAACTGGTGAGGTGCTCTTTTGTTCATGCTGTTGTGCATGTGCTCTTCAGTTGCTTTCCACTCAGATATGGGAAGCAATGTTGATATCAACTCTCACCCACTTTCTTCTGCACTTCTTCTTAAGTGAAATGTTTGCATGTGTGGATGGAGGCTGAAGGGGAAAGAAGGGGAAAATGCTTAATATTATTGTACTGAAATGTACAAAGAGCTGACACTGGCAATGGGTGGGTTGAAAACCTACCCTTCCCAAGGAATGGGCAGTGTGGAAAAAGTGGTATGATTCATGGTTATTTAAATTAAACAGTCTCAGTCTGCGACTGAGATGTGCTCAGAGCACACAAGCAGGCCATTACTGCACCTTGTCTGAGTAGTAAAAACTCACACATTTGTATAGTTGATGACTTTTGCATTGCCCTCATCATGCCCTCAGCTCCTTGGTCCTGGACCAGCAGCTCTCTGTGCTATTTCCATTGAGCCACAGCTGAACAGAAGACAGCAAAACTCGTTCCTGAAAAGTGACACCATCCTTTACATATCCTGGGCTGAGACTACTGGGCATTTTGCAGAAGAATAATGACATATTCAAGCTGCTGCAGTAGGCTGTGAGAAGCCAGTATGGCAAGCAGAGGACACTTTTGATATGCTCCCAGGGATGAATATTGCCAAAGAGGAGCTCAATGGGCCAGCTGAGGAATTGTGTTGCTGCGTTTGGTTCCCACTGTATTTTTTTAACTACTGAAGTTTTCAGAGCAAGGTAGATTATATTTAAAGTCTCCCTATTAAATCATCATAAACTTTTAATGCTGGGAATATGACCTGTTCAAAAAACCAAATGTAAATAGCAAAGGTTTGGAGTGGTTATTGAAACTGCTGTCAGCGTGAATCATACTGTCTTACCCAAGAAATGAGCTGCTGGGTTTAATAAGGCAGAAGTTGTGAAAATGAAAATCTTCTCCAAATAAAGCAAAACTAACATTTTACTGTCTTCTGATGGTTGAAAATTTATGGTGGCAGCTAAGATATGAATGAAAGTTAAATAGTCCTATTAATTTGATTACTTGTTTCCAGAGCCATCAGACATGTAGAATGTAATATCATGTGGGAAGTGGTATAAGATTTACACTCGCCTGAGAGAAATCACTGCTCCGTCTATCAGATTTGATAGGTGTCAGAGGGCCCTTTGAAAAAGAATAATAAGAGAACTGAATAATAAGAAAGACATGTAGCTGTTTAAAACTTTTAAACATTTGGATGAATTCTTGAACTAATTAAAACAAAAGTTTAAATGGAAGTTTTGACATGTATCTGGAATATGGTAGAACTGCTCAGCTGAATGTGTGAATTATTTTGTGCTCACTGGCATTTGTGAGGGGGGTTTTTGAAGTGCAAAAGATTTTATGGCCATTAAAATTAGAGAAAATTTGGGCTGAGTTTGTGCCTGTATCCTTTTATGCTTTCATGGTACAGGAGAACTCAACTATATCAGGACCCCGCTGTTCAAGCTTTTGTACAGACCTGAGCCATATTGTGTATGCAAAACCCCTCATAAACAATGTCCCTTCAATTTATTTTATGTTAAAATTTGCTAAGCTATTAGATGTAATAAAGTCCTCTTGTCTCGGGCAATGCAGTCACAAACCCATGCTGATGAAGGGCCTGTTGGTTGCCTTGTGAATGCCAATGGCAAAACGCTTCAGTAACTTCAATGGGAGTGGTGTTAAACCCTAGAGGAGACTTACACAAAAATAATTGGCCTGAACTGGTGAACAAACATGTGCCATGTTTTCATCTTTGTGCCTTCTGTTGGGGTGAATTCTTTCCTAGACCAGCCTGGAGAAGTTCTGTTATGGAAGTTAGCAGAGCAATATAAAACAAAGCACTGTTCAGAGCCTGCATTTCCCATGAAACAGCAGCAGTTGCTGTACAGCCTGGCACAAAATAGGGCTGGATTAATCTCTTATTCTTCATTTGAAAAGCTCTGTATTAAAAGACTAAGGTTTAAGATTTTACATCCATTTAATACCTGGCTAAGTATTGGGGGTATGTGTTCAGATATTAATGTGACTAAGAAGATATATGCTTGGGTTAAGGTTATTTCAAAAAAAGAAGCTCTGTCATTAATAATTTTTGGTCAGGAGCTCTGCCCGTCATCAGGAGATAAATCATCTTCCAGCAGCTGTGACAGCTCTTTAAGTCTGAGGCCTGAACAGCTTAATTGGGGAAATGATCAATTCTGAGATACATAGTCAAGATGACATTCTTGGTGCAGTAAATTCTTTCAGGAATGAACATGAATAAAATGAATATATTTATGGAACAGTGATGTAATTCAGAATCTTGGCTGTTAGGGAGCCTATGCATCTTCATTCCTTCCCTGCCCTGTAGCAATTTTCCCAGACTCCAACCTCAGATAACTGTGAATGGTGTGAAAACTACTCTAGGTGAATGCGGATTTTGCAAGAATGAAGAATCTTTCCAAATACTGTGAATGAATAAAAAGTTTGCATTTCTCAGCGAGTATTATGAGTTGACTGTACCTTATTTTTTCTATATATGGCGTAAACATAAAACAAAACCAAAACCCAAAAAAACCCAAAGCCCCAAAAGCTCTTACCTGTGAGTTGCTGGAAAATATTGCCACTTTACAGTGACAATTACAGGCACTGACCCCATTAGTAGTAACACTGATCCTATATGTAGGCTCTTCCTGTACTTTAGGTGCTTGAGCAGCACTTGAAAATCCCATGATTTGTCTTTGCACCTTTCTTGAATTAATGATCTGCTTAGCTGAGGTCACCTAGAAAAACTGATTCACCTTTTGGGACTGCAAGGAGTTTCCAAGGAGTGTGGTTTGTTACATGGAACAACTGGGAAGTTTTGCTCTGGACACTGTCATTACATGATTCACTGGTAGCACTGACTGCTGCCTGGAACTTACTTTGCAATGGAGAATGGCTCCCATTTGTGTATGCATATTGCTGTAGTTTCCAATCCTGCCTGCTTTTTTCCTCAGTGAGAGTTACCAGGTGTGAGGCACACCAACAGCCCCAGAAAGCTGCTGTGGCTGTGCTTCACTGGCTGGGCTCAGGCAAGGAGGGAGCCAGAGCATGGGCAGGACATGGAGGGAACAAACTGCTGCTGGCTAGAGAGGCTGTGGGTGGGCTGGACATGGTTGCCCACCGTTCAGTTCTGCTGCTGGTGTTGGAGCAGGCCAGGTGCTTTGCAAGCTGTCAGGGTTGCTTGTGGTAAGGGAGAGTGGTGGGTAAGCACCTCAGAAATGGGCTCCAGAGCCTGCTAGGTATGTACTAAGCAATTTTAGTTTCAAATTAGATTATTTTCATCCCTAAAATGTGCCATGTGCCTGCACATGTTCCCAGGGATGACAAAACACTACAGCAGCCATTCGTAAATTATGATCGGTGACTTAACGGAGAAAAAATGACTTCAGGTTATGTGAAGAGCGCCCATTCCTGCACAGGTTCTTGATTAACCTTGCAGGTTCCCTTTGAGCTGTTACAGTGAATAAAGTAAGAGGACACATGAAAAGCACTTTCATATTGACATGAAGTAAAGCAGACTGAGTGCTCTTACTGTGTATTTTGTCAAAATAATTTTCATGCTGAAGTGTAAGCCACATAGCATAAATATTTTCCAGCTAGCAGGCAATGATCATGAAGCACATACTGGAGTGCATGACTCAGGCCATCAAAAGAAAAGCTTTAACCGTGAACTCTGTGAACTCTAAGGAAAACCTCCAGTTGAGCTAATATAATGTATTGGAAGTGACTTGGATACTTCCCGTCTGTGGTGCTTTTTAATGAAATCTGTCCTCCCCCACTCTGAATATGTGTGTGTGAGTGTGTGTGAGTGTGTGCTTAATAGATACAGGGCAGCAAAATCTCCAGGATTAGCTAATGAAAATAGCACTGTAAAATGAATTGAGCAAATCGATACAGCCGGAATTTTGAGCACTGTGACAAATGCACCAACCCGAAATTCCCCTTTCCCCTCTCCCACTGCAGCCAATATTTTATATGCAAGTATGTGTTACAAACTTCCAAAATGAGACTGCTATTTGTAAATTAAAATTGACTGGGGCTACAGGCTACTGCTTAGGGAAGCAAAGGAGAAGGAAGAGCTCTTCAAGTAGTGGAAGATAGGACTGCCCTTGGAAATTTCGGGTCATGCTTGCCATTAGAAGGAAGACCTACGAGAGCCTCCTGAGCTATGCTGGCGTGACAAACTATGTTCAAATGTGTGAAGTAACATGGGGACTGGAGGATCTTGGGAATTTTTCCATGATCCTTATTGCCTTTCTGACCCCTCTAAAACTTCCAGCCCGGTTGTGAGAGCACTGGGTGAGGAAGTAAAGTTACCCACAAAAACAAAAGGATGTGGATGGGCCAAAAAAAAAAAAAAGCCTGGGTGCCTTTGGTAGTCTCAACTTTTGGGGCTTCATAAACACATCCCCCTGTTTCCTCCAGCACTGCAGGAATCCTGGCTTTGGGGAATGCAGAGGAAGCTTACATGCTTACATTTACTCCATTTAAGGAGGAATTTCTCATCTTTCATGCAGGGTAAGTGGCACATAATTTCAAATGTGAATGTCATAATTAAGTCTAATTATTTTACCATACTTTTGCCTTCATTAGACATTGTGTTTGCAATAATTGCTGTAATCAACCATATGGTTAGTATTAACTCATTAACTGCATGAGGGCAGATAATCCCTGCAGGAGGGATAGATGACTTCCAGGTCTGGAGGTGTCATGCTGAGTCCCATCACCCCAGGGAATGGCAGGGTTTTGGCTCTCTGTCACCTCTCAGAGACAAGCAGGAGGGAAAGGTGTCAGAGGCTTCACATAGCTGAGTGGGTTCAGGGGACATGAAAGCCCCAAATCTGTGCTTTGTACAAAAAAAAAGATCTGTCTGTTACCTGTGCAATGCCACAAAATATATCCATGTGGGTGCTCCTTGTTCCCAGGGAGCAAGACTGGGCAGCTGGCTGAACTGGGACAGCCTCACTGGACAGCTCTCTGTGGCCCAAAGCTGGGCACTTTTGGCAGGCAGACTGTCATGGTTTAACAGATGCATAAAGTGAGTCTGTAGGAAAACTTCTCTGTGCATTAGTACTTACATTTATCTGGAGCACCAACTTCAGCCTTGTGCCATCAGCTGTAATTTCAAAAAGCCGCTACTACCATCTGAGTGTGTAATGATGGTATCTACCAACTAATTCTCTTTTTGCTGGCTTGCTAATAATTCTGTCACCTTGTTGGTAATGATTCCACTCTCAAATTATTTTTTACAGTTATATTATAAAAATAAATAAATCTGGATTAAGTATGCTGTAATTGCTGGGGTTTATAGGATATATGTTAATTTTTCTTTTGCAGTGTGCCAGATTGCCAGAATCAGTTAATCAAGTATTTAATCTTTCTGTGTAACACTTGCAATATACAATGCTTACTGAGTAACATCTCACCTGGCCTGCTATTAGGTGTCTTGTATTTTCCCTGATCTCACAATAAGTGGACTTGGGTTAGCTATAGAGAAAACTGGAGGGCAAAATTTAATATTGATGCTATTTTCCAGACAAATGTTTAATCCGTATGTTGGTTTCTTCATTTATTCCCCCTTTTTCTGTTTTCAGGAAGCTCATAAAAAATGTATTCACTCATAGAGCCAACAGTGATGAAGTTCAGAGCTAGTCCATGACCTCTTCAAAACCTTCTTTAGTGGCGACGCAGCAGTTTTCTTCGGAAGCTTTCTCAGCCTCATGGTGGAATTGGTGGTCAAAGACAGAGAGACAGTGCGAAATGATCCCAGTCCTGACTGACCATAGCTGAAGGCTGGTCAAGTCCAGACAAAGGGCCCTTACCTGGAACAGCCGATGCCTTCTGGGTATCCCTCTCAACAGTGGTGAGGGGACAAGGATGATGTCCTTGTGCTGATGAACAGCTAAGTGTCTTACTCCTTTCACTGGTGACAATAAGGAATGCTTTTAAACTTTGCATGTTGAACCTGGGCTTCAGAGAGACGCCAGAGGTGGGGTGCTGGGCCATTTTTTACAAGGGACAAATCTTTTTGTCTGTTGGATTTGTTTACCTCATTTAGACAACAGCATCCTTCTGGTACAGGCAGGGGAAGATTTCAAAATCCTGGGAAATTAAAAATGTGTCCTGGTTTCCTCTTGCTCCTGTGGCACAATCTGAGACTGCCCTGAGCTCCAGGAGGTGACAACACATGGTTCCATCAAGTGATGCTCCTTTGGTGCCAATGGCAAGAACTTGCAGGAGTTGGATTCAGCTTATAATGAAGATCAGTTGGGATGGTAACTTTACAATAGGTTAACAATTTGCTCCCTTAGTGGCTCTGTTCCTTTCCAGCCTTGGGGAGGCAGGGAAGCAGCACGGAGAGAGATACCTGTCTGAAGGGTGTCCACATGGGACAGTGACACCGGTTTTGGGGCACAAGAATTATTTAAATAAGCTTTGACAGACCTTCTGCAGAATTGAAATGGGTGGTTTCCAAGACTTTTTTCCTCCCTGGACACATGCTAGTTTTTCCTTCTAGATAACACCTTGACAAAAAGGAAGGTGAAGAGGGCTTTCTGATGTCTGCTCTAAATAGGCCACTTCCCAAATCCCTTGTGATTTATTATGATTTGTAAGGAGAATAAATGGAGACTGTATCAGCTGTGTGAAGGAAAATGGAGGAATTTGTTTTGTACTGAATATAATAAAGAGGACATATTATTACTGCTAATTGTAAATCTAGTGAGTGGAATGGAGACATCTTTTCATGTAGACAAACAAACGGGGAAGGTACTTTTTGAGGTGTGTGGAGGTAAAACCTCAAATACAAGACATTCTGAAAGACAGCAGAAAATCTGTGGCTGAATGCTCACAGGGCTTGTGCAGACTTTGGAAAGCAGGCTTGTGTCTTGCAAAACATACAAAGTCCTACCAAGCATGGAATAACCACTTCATCATTTTAAATGAAGGCTATAAAAAATTACAGTCAGCACATAATAGGTGTTTTGCACCCATGCTAAGTACTGCCAAGAAAATAGTTACCTAAGTAAATCAATAAAGTATCATTCCCTTCCAAGGTCTTCCTGTCCTGGTCCCTGAACCTCTCATTTCAGAGGAGTACTGAAACCTGTTCAAGATTTATTTTGATGAAAGTAAGCATCTCTGCATTATCAGGCAGTAAAGAAGTTGTTTACTGCTACTCCAGTAGTGTTGAAAAATCTCTCTGAATACATACTTGCATTGTAGCTATCATAAAAATGTCTACCAGCTATTGGAGCCCCCAAATTGATTTTTTTTTTCTTTCCAGAAAACAAAGCGTTCAGCCTGAGACCTAGAAATTGCTTCATAAGCAAAACCATCTGTGTGGAGAGAGATGGACTGAGGTATCCTGTCACATATGATCTTCAAGTTTGGTATAAAACATTTCTATTCCTATTCTGTAAGCAAATAAGCCTGGACTGAGGTAGCAGCACCTGTTCTGGGTTCGTTTCCTATAAATCAGTCTAGATGCTTAATATCTTCCTCATTACTGGAATGTTTGAAAACCAGCAATACACCTGAAAACCAATTTTCTGGCGTAAATGTTCCAACAAAGTAGTGAATTTTCAGTTCGCACTGTCAGTTATTGGTGGGAAGCAGATTCTGACGTGGCTCTTGTCAAGGATAATACAATTCACAGTCATACTGTTCCAATCAAGCTAGGAAAATGCAGTGTGCAGGATATGCCACTGCAAGAGCTGGAATTCCAAATTTTTAACACATGCAACAAAATCTTTGTACAGGCACTGCATATATAAAATTATTTTGTGAAAAATTTCAAATGGAAAAGACACTGAACAAAATCTTCATCTGTTTGCAAAATGTGTGAATGATAGAAAAGCTGACTCAGCTCTTGGCTGTGAAAAGCTTGCCCTGCTCTGAGTGGTATCATGCCAAGTAGGTTGGCAGAGCAATCCTGCAAAGGGGAAAATGGCTCATGCTCTGAGCAGTCACCCCAGACTCAAACCAGAGTGTTATCCCCTGCTCTGCTTTTGAGCTCAAAACAGATTGGGAGAATAAGAAAGCAGAGCAGGAGTGCTGACCTGCTTGGTGTAGGGGACTGACAGAGAGGTTTCTTATCCATTAGAATTGTGAAGCCATGATCTCCTGAGGGGAAATGCCAAGTTACCAGGTTTTGAGGACCTCATAGCACCTTAATAGGTCTCAGGGGCTGCATGATTGTTCGTGGTCAGGGACTGAGCATTCAGGATGAGATTCAGTTTTACTTCAGTCAAAACTTACATGTCTATTTGAAGCTACTTATTTAGGCTTCCTGCAGACATCACTTTCTTAAGCCATAGCTTGAAGTCTTAAGTTTATCTGATGGGTTTTCTCAAGATTCCAGTCAAGAAATACGATTTTGTGGGGATGTGAAGACCAAATGTCTGGAAGCCTGAAATCATTAATGTTTTAGCCAGAATGGAAATCCTTGGGCAAGGGGGAAAACTTGCATTGCTTGTTGGAACTATGATGAGTGAAGAAGTGGAAAAGTCATGCTCATCATTGAAAGGACACAAGTGCTGTTTCTGTGTGCCTCATACCTATGAGTAGGATGCATCAGGTTTTAGCAGACCTGGCACAACATTGGCTCTTTGACATTATCCTCTTTCTTCCAGATGGAAAATGTCATTATCAATATTTCTTCATTGCCTGAGTACGTTCTCGGTTTTATTAAACGGAAATACTGGGTTCAGAGCAAATGTTAGTTGGGAATTTTATATTTCATGTCCCTTGTTTAACTCAAAATTCATCCTTTTTTTTTTTTTCCTAAACTTACAAATAAACCCAGTATTTTTGATTAAGTTTTTCATTTTTACATCTTGAATAAGCCTGTCATATTGATGCCTTCCTTTCTGTTTCCATGTACAAATCTATCAAGACCATCAGGAAATGGTTTCACAAACAGAATTTATTGCAAAGCTGATTATGTATTAATATATACAAATGACAAATCTAAAACACAATGTCAAAAAAGCAAGAAAATGCAATCAAGAATTTATTATTCTCCCATTACTATTCAGCTGGGAAAATAACTGCTCTACTTTATCAAAATAACTTCCCCCTCCCAAACCTTACACGCAACCTGAGTTTTCTAAGTAAGCACCACAGAAGTATTTGTAATAAAATAATTAAATATATAATAATATCAGAAGTTTACTGCAATTTATTCACCTATTTTTATCACTTTTATATTCCATGTAGGCTTATTATAAAAATTCACTGTCACTCATCTACACTGTATATATGTGTGTGTCTTTAGACTTACTGGTCCGTTTTAGAGATGGAATAAGCAACTTGTGCATTTCAGAACCTTGCATCTTGTTCTGCTTTGTACCTGTTTTTCTAACATTGCAGGTAAGGTTTATTCTAGGAAATATTCACACAAGTGCTTCTCCCCAAAAATTGCCTTATCCCAAGCCCTGATTTAACTTTCCCTAATTTATTCTTTTTAAAAATAAAAACCAGTAATTTGAATAAAATGTTTTGAGAAAAAAAAATGTAATACTTTGCTTTTCCACTTGGAAATGACTGCAATACCTCTTTTATACCTCAAGGAATAACTGATAATCAGGCCTTTTTCAACTGAAGGACTCATTGTGCTGACCATTTTGTTGCCTCTCATGTTGTGAGATATTAGGATGAATGGGAAATGAATTTTGCCTTGCACTGACTTTGGTTAGCAACAGCCCTGCATGTTGTATTGACACCATTATATTTACTTGCCACGTATTGCTAATTACAGATGATTTCTGTATCTGACAACTCCTACATGCCCACATAGCGACTGATGAAATATCTCTCATTTGCAGTGAAAAAGTCTTTACTTTTGGGAAGCCTGTGGTAGCTGTAGCCCTTCGTTTGTCACCAGGATCTGGTTCAATGCCACATTATATGAGGCACTATGGTGGTTCTGGACAAGAGGAGCAATGGGAGAAAAATGGTTGATACACACATGCACACAAACACGGACACAGATCATGTATCATACATCATGTGCTAAACATAGACCTGTTTATAGTGCTGTCTCTAGTAGCATAAAAGTGCTTGTGTATTTGTACACACACACACACACATACCCTTATGACTGAACTCTGAGGCATCCTGAGCACAATACAAAAATGATCTGCCTGTGTTTCAGAGGCAATCACTCTACAAGCTCATGTGAGAAGTCATTATAATAGTTATGCTATTTATGGAGAAATGTGTAGCTAAAATGTAGGAAAATTATTGTTCTCCATATTCTCACTTTTTTTATTGAAGAAACAAATCACACAGTAAATTACATCTGATTTGCATGAAATGTTGCATGAACCTAGAGCTCAGCATGAACCTGGGAAAAGACATTGTTATAATTCCATAGCCTTTATAGTAGTTTGTTTATTTCCTTTCTTTTTTTAAGATAAATTTCTGAGCTATGTTTCTTATTTGGCTTTGCTTGTATTTTATAGGCCCTTCTGAGTATAATTTAATACCTGCAAATTGCCATGGTGAGTAAGAAAAAACAGTGCCCACTGCCCAAGCGGACATGGAGGAGAAGGGGGAGGGAGTACATGCCTGCCCCATGGTGATGATGGATGCTGCCCATGCTGGGATCTGCTGCCACTTGTGGACGTGCCCTGAGGGAATCACAAAATATGCTGAGTTAGAAGGGACCCACAAGGAACATGGAGTCCAACTCCTGGCCCTGCACATGACCATCCCCAAGAGTCACACCCTGTGCCTGAGAGCATTGTCCAAATATTTCTTGAATCCTGCCAGGGTTGGTGCTGTCACCATTTCCCTAGTGCCCAACCACCCTCCGGGTGAAGAACCTTTTTCTAATATCCAATTTAACTCTCCCCTGGCATAGCTTCAGGCCATTCCCTTGGTTCCTCTCACTGGGCACCACAGACACCAGTGCCCACCCCTCCTCTTCTCCTCATGAGTAAGTTGTAACTACAATGAGGTCTCCCCTCAGTTTCCTCTTCTCCAGGCAGAACAGACCAAGTGAGCTCAGCCACTTCTGATACAGCTTCTCCTCAAGGCCCTTCACCATCTTCTTGGCCTCCTTTGGACACTTCCTAATAGTTCAATGTCTTCCTGACATTGTGGCACCCAAAGCTGCCCCCAGCACTCGAGGTGAGGCTGCCCCAGGTCAGAGCAGAGCAGGACAATCCCCTCCCTTGCCTGGCTGGTGATGCTGTGCCTGATTCCCCCCAGGACACACTTGGTCCTCCTGGCTGCCAGGGCACTGCTGACCCATGTTCAACTTGCCATCCACCGGGACCCCCAGGTCCCTTTCCCCTGCACTGCTTTCTAACATCTCATTCTCCAGTCTGTCCGTACATCCAGGGTTGACCCATTCCAAGTGCAGAATCTGGCACTTTCCCTTTTTGACCTTCATATTGTTGGTGATTGCCCCGCTCTCTAATTTATCAAGGTCTCTCTGCAGGGCCTCCCTGCCCCTGAGGGAGTCAACAACTCCTCCCACTTTTTTATCATCTCTGAACTTGCTCAGTATCCCTTCCAGTCGTGTGTCCAAGTAATTTATGAAGATGTTGAAGAGCACAGGGCCGAGGATGGAGCCCGGTGGAACCTCACTGGTGACAAGTCACCAGTCTGATGTCACCCCATTCACTACAACCCTTTGTGCCTGACTGGTGAGCCAGTTGCACAGCCATTGCATGTGTTTATCCATCTGTGTGCTGGACATTTTGTCCAGAAGGGAACTGTGGGAGATGGTATCAAAAGGGAGTCTCCTGTTTGCCTTGGGCCAACACAACATGCTGAAGGTTTTGATGTCTCCTGTTCCTCCAGTTTTTTCCCCTTCATCTCTTTGGATATCACCAGTAAGCTGAAGAGCACTTATTTCCCCATCACGGTTGCCCTGGGATGTCTGGAAGCTGCAGAGAAGCCTTACATGCACATTGGCCAGGGCACACACCTGGGCCAGGTCCAGAGAAGGGCGATAGAGTTGATGTGATGGTTCACTGACTCTCTGACTCCACTGGGTAAGCAGAGTCCTTGTGGATACAGCCTGAAGGAATTAGTTGAAAGCCTAGTCTGAGAGCTGTCAATAAGATCTGAGTAGGTCTGTGTGAAAATTTGCCATGTTATAGAAAAATCAATTTTTGCTAAAGTACCCCTTTATGATTTGCAACAGGTGTGTACTTTCCATAGAAAATGGTGTTTCCTGAAGGAAGTGTATAGAAATATAGAAAAGTTTTAGTGGAGATGCTCGGACCAGTTCATGTAGTTTTAAGGGACCAGGATGGCTTAGCCTTGCTGGCTCCCCCACGCAGGGACAAACCTTTGCCTTGAGGCCTGCAATGGGCATTGGCCTCGTGTTAGAGGCATCCAAGGTGGGAAGCTGTGTCAGACATGCAGATGTGTGCGCATGCACACCTTGACACAAACTCTTCTGCAGAGCTGTTGTGTTGAGTTCAACTTGCCTTTAGAGCCAGAGGAGCCAGCAAGGGGCTGCAGTGGTGTGCAGAAAGAGGAGAATGTGAGCTGTCAGCACAATGGTAGAACATAAGGCTTCAGGGCAAGGCCGAGAGAGGGCAAAGGCAGAAGCCAGCAGGGCAGTAAAAACACTTGAGTCTCTATTACTGTCTTTGCCTCCTTCTCCCTTGAGTTCACATCTGATGCTGCTTCCTGGGAGTTACAGGTCAGTTGATTTTTATTTTTATTTTCTCCTGTCAGCTAAGCTGTGTCCTGGCTCTGCCTAAAGTTGCTGTGATTCACCATTTATTCTCTTGGAAAATTCCCAGTACCTCAGGACTTTTCCACCATGTGAGGCACAATCTGATGTTATAGAATGCAAGGTGGTAATGTGGTACTAGGCCTGTGCTTCAAAATAAAGTGTTCTGGGTTTGAGTCATGGTTTTCTCATAGTTGTTGCTACAAGATCCCAGTTTTCTAGACAATGGGTTCCTCAGAAAAAAGTTTGAAGGAGTGCAGAGAAAAACCAGAAGTGGACAAAAATATTTCAGCTAAGCTGGCTTAATAAGCACTTGTATGAGGGACAAATTGGGAGGATGTAAACACAAGAGAAGGAGGATTTTGGTTTTTAGTTCTGAGAAGTACTTAAATGAAAACCTCAAATGATAGCCCTGGTGAAAATCTTAGTAAGGCATATAAGGCTTGCAGTTGTAGCATAAAACTGCATAAATAAATAGATTCTTAAGGAATTTTTCTCCTGGGGTTTTCAAAAAAGCACTGCTTATTTCATAACCTCTACAAAAACACAAAAGCAAAAAGTTAATAATTATGCTTCAGGTGTGTGGATTTCTTTGGGAGTGGTCCATGGAGAGTACAAGTGGCCCTGGCTTAGTGAGTGAGCTCTTGCACTCTGATCTGAGCTGCTGCTGGCAGTGAGCTCTGGCCCTTGTACAGATGTCAGCAAAGTCTGTGTGTGGTGGCTGAGCAGGGCAGCACCTGTGCTGTGGCTGTTTCTCTGTGCACCATTGTGCATTCTCTCCCGTGTCTGGTGATGAAGTGGAGGTACAGTGGGCAATGCCATACAGTCAGCAATACTTCAAACAAATGATACCTTTTTCTTCATATGGATTTTATATGAGCAAGCTTCTATAACTGGTACATGGAAGTGTTAAACTTATTTTTGTGTGTGTGTGTTTTTAACCAGGTATTGTATACTTCCTTCTTTTATGTTGCTGAAAGCATACTGTATCTTGCTAGAAGAACTATTTAGTATGCTTCAGGACTCAGAAACTAATCTCAAAGTATAGCCTTGAAGGATATGATCTATTGCAATTAGAAATGTATTGCTTTGCAATTACTATTACCACTTGTTTTTACCTGCAGGCATAGAAATAAATACCTGTTGCCTGTGGATATTTATACCCTCTAAATTCCTGAAAAGAAGCCAGTCCTAATTTCTACAGCTCTGCTGGGGTAAAGCTGATGCCTCTAACTATCCCTTGCATCTGCTGAAAAGTACCGTAAGCAACCACATCTGAGTTGTAACTATGATCATGCAATTATTGTCACCTCTCTGCAGCAAAAAGTTAGAAAATAAGCATATTTAGAACACCAATCTGATCTGAAAAGTCTGAAGATTGCTGCAGTAATCTAGTTTTGGACATATTATGTGATTTCTTCATCTGGAGAATATTGATGCCCAGGCATCTTTTTCATAATTCACTCTATAGCAATACTGGAGAATGGATGTCAGACTTACTATGTCTGTATCATCTCTTGCTCTTGTGTATGATAACTAGCTGTCATCAGTATTGTATTTTTGGATATACCAGAAATTAACAAAGATCATTGAATTAACAGATAAGTATAATTACGTCAGTGCTCATGTAGATACTGGCTCAGGAGTGGTGAATCACTCAGATCTCTGTGGGACACTGCCTGAGTGGCTTGTCCAGGGAGTGGTTTAACAAGGCTGCTATGGCAGCCACTCCACCATACAGCATTCCTGATCCAGCAGAAGAAAAGGCTGGTCTGCAGCTCTGACCTACTCAGCAATGTGATAGGAAGGAGTCCAAGTAGTTGATTAAAGCTGGGTCTTTGCAGGACTCTTGGGAGAGTGGAGGAAAATTATTTATTATGAAGCCCATAAAGAGTGTTTAGATGTATTTACTGTTCTGTATCAGTTTCTCCATGGGCTGGATGGAGTTTTCAGGCTATAGGCTGAAATGGGGAGACAAAGCTGGTGTAGGTTAGAAATATTCCCTGCCCTATCTTGCTCTTTGCATTCTTTTTGCAGACTTGGGAAAAGTGAACATCCCAGGTCACCATGTGGTCCCTTACAGTGTCAGTGCAATTTAGGGGATGAGGGTGTGTGCACGGGGCCAAGAGAGCAGAAGGATCATTGGCCCTGAGCCCTTCTGAAGGAAACCACCATAGATCAGACTTCTTCTCTTTCCCACTCCTGTAAGTCTAGAGCAAGTCTATCACAGTTGGCCAAGGCTGCTGTAACAGAAAGCTGAAATTATCCCATGTCAGAAGCTGCAGGATTTGATGGGTATTTTCAGACCCAATATAGAGGTTGTTTAACCACCTAAAAGCAGATGGTGGCAATTCACTGAGAGTTGCGTGTGAAGTGAAACGACTCAGATCCTGCCTGGGCTGACTACTGTCAGACAAGACTGGAGACAGTACAGTGGCATTTGTTGGGATTTGTTTATGGGAGCAAAATCTGGCATTATTCAGCATGTGCTGGGAGTACATGCTGGGGATCAAAGTGTCTTGTGAACAGTTAGTTTGATTGCAGTTGAAGGAGTTCGCCTTTAAAACAAGACATAAAGGGAGGAGAATTTGCTTTCCTACTTACAGTGAGTTAGGGGGGATGGCATCTCTTGGATATTGCTTGCTAACCAGACTCCATAAGGAAATGAAATTGAGCAATAAGGGACTGCTGTGTACACCATATACTTGTCAGGCTAGTGTGCAATGCTGGATTGAGGAGCGGTGGGATGCAGCTTTTCACCACAGAAACATTTTGAATGAGTGACTTGATGAATTTCACCACCTCATCTAGTTATTCCCTCTTTAATTTCAAATTTTCAAACGAAACCTTTGACCTACAGCTAAGAGTGGCAACAAATTTCTTTATAAAAAAGAAATTAATAGGATTTTAAAAGTAAAATTTGAAATTGTATCCTTTACAAACATATTCCTTGAGTGGGCTGTAGGCCTTACTGGAACCCTGTTCAGCTTTTACTCTCTATGTGTTTAGGATGCTGACGGGTGACAACTGATAGAAACAGATCCTTCTCAAATTGTGCCTTACAAATCCTACAAATGTAAAAATATGTATCTCTTCCTATCAGGCATCACAGACATACATATCCCTGTGTGGTGGTTTTACTTGGCCCAGTTTTTGCTAGTGGGTAAGGAGGGAGGGGCACAAAGATGGCTCCTGTGTGTCCTGTGTGAAGGTTCTGGAAGTTTTTCACCCTGTCCAGCAGACCCAATCTCTGATGGCTCTGAAGATGATGGACATGCTGCTGGCCAAACCTGGGCCAGTAGAAATGTTAGTTACGCCTCTGTGAAAACATATTTAAGAAGAAATCAAAACAATGGGTGCAGGCACTTCTTTGTAGCCAGAGGAGGAGGAGGAGGTGAAAATATGTGAGGGAAAACAACATGGAGACACCAAGGTCAGTGGAGAAGGTGGGGGAGGAGGTGCTCCAGGCGCCGGAGCTGAAAACACTCTGCTGGCCGTGGTGAAGACCATGGGGGGAGCAGGTGGTCCCCCTGCAGCCCATGGAGTCCAGGGGGGTGCAGAGATCCACCCACAGCCCGTGGGGAGGTGCCCACGCCAGAGGAGCAGGTGGATGCCTGGAGGAAGCTGTGAGCCAGTGGGAGTCCCAGCAGAGACTGAGAGTTGCAAAGGCTGTGGATGAGAGAGAAAGGCCTTGGCCCCGGGATGGAAAAAACCTGGCCTCGGCTCGGGAGCCTGCACCCCATGGACAAGCACTCGTGTTTGCAGCAGATTTCGGCCGGGCTGCTGCTCGTGAGATTGGACCCACGCCAAAGAAGTTCTCAGAGGACTGTCTCTCGTGGGAGGGACCCCATGGCTGAGTAGAGGACTCTTCTCCCTGGTGGACTGACCCTGACCAAAGGGAAACCCCCATACCCTGCCCCACCCCGGAGCTGTTGGTTGTGTGAAAGAGGGAGGGGGGTGAGCTGAGAAATGGTGTCTTAAGAGGGAGAGGGGTGAGTAGAGAAACAGTGTTTGTAGCAGAAGAATTGTGGTGATGGACTGACTAAGAAAAAGCCTCATACCCTGCCCCTCACCCAGAGCTGCTGGTTGTTTGAAGGAGGGGAGGGGGTGAGCTGAGGAACAGTGTCTTAAGAGGGAAGGGGGGGTGAGTAAAGAAATGGTGTCTTAAGAGCTCATTTTTACCTCTCATTTATCCTCCGACTCTGTTAGGTTAATAAATCACTTTGCAACTTAAGTCTCTCACCTGTTTGCTCATGTTTTTCGTGCATCTCCTCCCCATCACTGCCTCATCTCAACTCATGAGTCCAGTGTGTTTGTGTTAGTTTGAGTCCTCTCCTCTGCATGGATGCAGCAGGAGAGAGCATAGAAAGCAGATGTCGTAGGTCCCTGGCATTTGGCCGGGGTCAAACCACGACACCCTGCAACACAGTGTTCCTTGAATCTTACACAGCAATATAGTTTAGGAGAGTTTTTGTCATTGTTTGAGGGAGGATCATTGTGCTATAAGTCCTACAAACCACAAAGCAAAGTGAAATTTCTTTTTTACAGTAGCAAAAGAGATGTCCTGCTGATAGGTGAATGTAGGAGATACAAATACAAGAGCAAGGTTAACACGGGTGACACACACTTTCACCTTTCTCACTCAGTTAATCAGATCCTGCTGGCTTTTCCAAGGGGGCTGAAATTTTCCATGGGCTATCCCTGAAGTGGCCTGTTGTACTTTATGTTCCCAGAGCCCCCCACACATGGAAAGAGAGGGAAAATCCCTGTTCAACTTGAAAGTTAGAGACACCAGTGGAAGGTATAGTCTTGCTCTGCTCTTCGCTGTATCCCATTTTCCTCCTTTCTTCTAAATGATCCAAAATCGCCTCCTGCCCAGTGCAAGTGGGAGATCGCTACACATTCCTGAAACCACCCATCACTCTCACCAGCACTGTTTTCTTGACATACACATGCACAATATAGCTGTAGGAACTGCAGATTTGCTTGGCTTGCAGCATTACTCATCAGCAGGGAGAAAAACTTGATGCATATCTTACGATGCTGAAATCTGCTCCGTGGTTTTGTATAAACAATTCTCACATTATTGCATCCTCTCACACATGATTGTTCTGAAGCACTTAAGTAATATGAAATTATCCTCAATATAGCTGTCACAGGTGAAAAAAGCCTACAGTGTGTTTATGATGTGGTTCATGCTAGTCATTGATTTCTGGACCTCCTGTAGCGCTTCAGGGCATATCTCAAAGCCAAGCCATGTCCTTGAGAGCTGGCTGTTGTATCTGGATTTCTGAATGAGGTGGAAGAAGTGCTTCAAAACCTTTGTATGACCTGACTATCAAATCAGACTTCTCCCTTTGAGGGTAATTTTTATGTCCCCTGTGAAGAGGTGATTCTGTAATGCTGTGAGTTTGGGTATCTGAAGATAATATAAATAGGCTGGATATCGGGGACTGCCTTAGCTACTAGGATGTGATGAATTGGGGCATGCTCCCATTTGCCAGCGCACTTATTTTTCCAAAGTTATTTCCCTCTAGGCAGGGGAACTCACTAGAGTTGCAGAGCCACACATTTTAGAAAAATGGTATCATATTGGCATCTCTGCTTGTTCTTGGACTTGCAGGTGCATAAAGTTAGCCTTCCAGGTGGTGCTAATAATACCTGGCTCTCCTGCTGGGCTCATTCTGGGGAAATTGCAAACTATGTCTCATTAAGAGGAGAATGATTATTGTCCACAGGTTTTTGGTGTGGAATTGGAGCTGCAAGGCATGAATTAACATACCAAAATCTCTCTGAAAAAATATTCTGGATCATAGGCCAGACAGTTGTCTAGCTCTTGGCCAAAACTGTGTCTCTTCTTATTTGGGGATCTGACTACAGTACTGAGGTCTTGCTAGATGGACACTGGGACTTGTCCTGTGTTCCAAGGGCCAACAAAACAATTCCCAAGACTGGTACAATGTCAGATTTGTTGACTTTTCTTTTTGTGGATGAAAATCCCAATTGTACTTCTGTTTCTTCCAGCTTGGAAAGGCTTTTTCCAGTGGAAGGAATTTCCCAGGAGACATAACTTGCTTTCATATCTGGCCTAACAGGGGGAATGCCAAGGGATGCTTCTTCCACCCAGTCCTGAACACTCTGTCTGTGAATGAGGTTTAATGGACAGCAATTAGTGACAGGAATTAGGAGATACGGATTGTCAGTCATTCCAGTGCACTGCTTTTCTTCTCTGTGCTTCAACAGCTTCATTTATAGAAGGGGATAAAATTATTCCAACCCACCTCTGTAAAATATTTCATTATCCTTAGCTGCATTTTTTATTTTATTCTTCTGCTGTTACTAATCCTCTGACAATAAATTAGGAAAGGGAAATAAAATAGATTTATTTTCCTTAAGTACATAAAGAGATATACATTTTCAGTGGACAAATGGATTCCATCCTTTTGATCAGAATGGAGAAAAACTTTTCTTTCAATAGGTTTTCCCTTTGCTAGGAAACTGTGTCTTTCAATGGGTTTGCTAAGAAGCTGTCCTCAGTTACAGGTTTTATAGTAAAATAGTGGTTTAATGCCTTTGTAGTCTGAAGAACACATACTATGATCTGAGCTGCCAAAAAAGATGTAATGTGTGTAATATAAATATAAAAAAAAAAATTTAAAGTCAGCTTCTTAAAATTATGTACAAAGAAAATTTAAACTGGTTTGGTTTATCTTTTGCATATTCGTTAGTTATTTCTCTCGCCACTTGTTAAGTATTTTTAAATGTTAGTTTTATCTGCCCATTTCGCTTGCTCCTATGGATTAAAAGTGGAGAGGAAAAAGAAATAGAGAAGTCAAAAAACTGGAAAAGTGAAAAATTGTTTTACTTGACAACCCCAAAAAATTATAAAATGAAAAATGTATAAGAAATAATTTATTTCTGGAGAGACAGTAATTTTTCATGTTATAAAGTTTTGGATAAAACTTTGACTTGCCCTACCGATGTCTAAAGCACTGAAACCCATGCCCCCAAGCCACAGCATGGGCATAGCCAGAGCCTTGCAGTATCATTTCTGCAGGATAATTAGCATTCTGCATAACAGGAGCTGGAGCAGTGAGGTCAGGTTTCAAAGTGAGAATCAAGGGTAGGTCCCCCTAAACTGTGTGTATGGGTTAGCTGTAACCAGCCTAGAAAGCTCTATGGTTCAGTTATTCCTTTAACCCTTTATTGATTGATCTATTTAGCTTGTTGCAGAGGTAAAGTGACTATTTCTGAACAGAATGTAACACATACCCACCTTTCCTGTTTCCACTGGTTTCAAAACAGATTCTGTGTTGGCTTTGCCACTAGTGGTCGAGTTCATCAATGAACAGTACAGTATTCAGTGTATGTATATGTATCTGCAGATTTTTGTATTTATTTTAAGAGTCTGTGGGGTTCCCTCTTTTAACTCTTCAGAAATATATTTTTCCAGATGGGCTGCTTTTGCTGCAAAGCAAGGGCTTGTTTCCAATATCTCTCTGCTTCTGTAACACTCTCATGGGAGAAGGTTTGTGGAAATTGGTATCACCATTAGATGATGTTTTAATGTTAGCCTGTTAATGTGCTCTTCTGGCAGGAGACGTTCCATTTCTCATCCCACCACAGATTTCATGTGTGAGCGTGAGTAAACACTTAGGTCTAAACTCACATGAGTCTACTGAAGCAGCCAACACCTGTAAATGTCTGACTCAATCTCTCGGCTCCTTTTAGCCTAAGCAGTATGTAAGCACATAAAAGATTTTTCATTAAAATGCATTGTGGTCCTCAGATAATGCTGTGTTGGAGAGTCAGAGAAGCTGCCATTTGTCCTCCTGAGCATTGATGTCTGGGTGCAGGTTTGTGCAAGCAGTTTTTGTCTTTCTCAGGGCTTCCAGATGGTGAAACTGTGTGGAGAATGGTTGGAAAAAGGGGAAAGTTTTCTGATGTCATGTTTGTTATGCATTCTCCTGGCCACTTTCTAACTGGTCAGCAGTTGTAGTTTGGACTGCAAAAGCTTGAAGTAAGTAGAGAAATTCCACTGATAATCAGGGTGCTTTAAAGAGACATATTATTAGAAGAAGCAATGATGGGGGAGGGGGTTAGTTACAAATGAACATCAGTGACTCCTTTAGAGTTGCACAAAATTAACAGAAATGAGATCTCTAGTTACTGAAGAGAATCATCTGTACTGAGATAGCTATTAAAATAAAACAATCAGAGATTATGGCACATGAGAGTCTTTTTAATTGTTAATTTGCTCACTTCAAAATGACCATACAGTGAAATCTCTGTCTTTTTAAATAACATTGTTTTCCTTAAAATTGGTTTCCCTTTTCAGCGTTATCTTTCTGAGAGCACTGTGGTGATATTGTTGGGAATTATCTATCCCACACTGAGGAGAGCCTATCTGAGGCTAACACAGTCCTTGCAAAGTGCAAGGTAATTAACCATTCTCCTCCCCCTATTTATCTTGATTTTTGCTTCCATCTAGTTGTTTTTCACGGTTGTAATGTATAATTTGCATAAAGTTTTAGCACTTTCTTCCTACACAACCCCTCACTCTCCGGTCTTTCTCTCCATATCACTACAATGAACTGAGCACGAATTATGTTGGAGTAAGGGTGGGTGAACTGTTCTGCCTGTGCACAGCAACACTGAAACAATAGAGCACAGCACCAGCGACTGACACAATTCTCACTTACAGAGACATTTTGTATGCTAATGAACCTCTGATGGTAAGACCAGACTTTTTTGCTGCTAATTCTGGCAATGTGTACCTCTGATGGGAACCTAATTGCCACCCACAAGGATCTTCAGTGTAAAGGAGTGAGCAAAGAATGATTATGAGCACTAATGTGACTCTTCTCTTGGCTTCCCTCCTATGTTTTGCCAACAGCCAGGAAAACAGAGCCTCTAGACCAAAGCACTTGGCACCTGGTATTTCCTTTCAAGTGCTTATATAAGCCAGGTTCCTTTCACCACTGAATTCCTCAAAGCAGCTTCTCTTTAGAGCAATCACTGTTTCCCTTGTAATTAAGCCACAAGGCATATCAGCATAGCCAGGATGCCTTGACCTGAAGGCTTTTAAGTGGTGATGGTCAAGACCAAGCAGCTGCCATGACATGGCAATGTTTGAGATGAGTAAGAAGGGGCTTTGTTGCTTTTTTTTGTTGTTTTAGGCAATGTAAAATGAAGCAAACACAGATGTACAGTGAGATTCAGGCATCTGTATTTATACACTGTGTATCACATGTAAGTCAGGACTCTGCTGAGTAGCCTTGTGGAAGGTTGAGCACTCAGGGCAATTTTTTCTAGCCTGCTCTTAGCTCAGAGTCTGTGGTTTTCTTTTCAGATGCAAAGACGGGCTGACGAGAGCCATAGTTTGTTTTTCCCAACTAGGTCAACTGGTATAATTAGAGACTTTGTGTCTCCCTCCACGTCTTACTTCCCCAGGCTACTCAACTGTTTGAATAGATAATCCCAATTCCTAATAATTACAGCTGAAAAATATTATATATTTTGCAGAGATAACTCTTTCAACTGAAAATTTAGAGCTGCCAGTTACACCCCCTTGTATTAACCCCATATCACTAGGCATAGCCTGGCTTTTCTTTTCTTACCTTCCTTGAGCCCTGCTCAGCTTTTCCTAGGACTGCCAAAGCACTGTTCTGCAGAGGTGTGATTCAACACCAAACCAGACGGGGTGGTGGGACCACTGTGGGGATTTATGCATTTCTGTTTCAAAACAGGTTATGGCAGTTTGACTGGTGGCTCTACATCTGCAGGTGCAAGTTAATCTGATATTAGCCAGGTTTCAACTGATTTAATAATGTTCACGCCCAAAGTTGGTTTAATTAACTTGGATTTAGACCAGGACGTAAGAGGGGACATGTCAGTTTGGTTATTAATCAAAGAAGTAGGAGCCAGCAGATCTATCTCTCCTCCATTTCTCTCCAATGGATTAACGATGTGACCTTGGGCAGATCTCCAGGCATGTTTTTGCCTTGCTCTCCTTGGCCTGGATATAATCAATTTCTCAGAATAGATGCAATACTGAACTCACAGGCGTCTGTGAAACTTAATTCCCTGTATGCGGAAAGGGTCTTGGCAGCTGTCAGAGAGTGCAGCTCCGTGGGGATGGGGCAGGGCTTGCTTGCTGCCTGATTCATCCTCTCACAGAGCAATCTCTGCCAGGAGTCTTAGGTGCTACCATCCATCGCAACCATGGTACCTGCCTCTAATCCTGAACGGAAAGTGCGCAGAAGGGCGTTGGAGATGGTTGGCATGGCCCTAACCAAGAATTTGCTCTCTGTTTTCCAATATAAGTGGGAAGTCCATCCAATGGCTTGGTTTGTTTTTTTTCGGGGGGCTGAGGTAAAATGGTCCTCTTTGGAAAAGTGACCTTTTCCATGTTTTGCTTTTGTGTGTGGAACAGCTGTAACAATATGTCTGGCACTCCCAGGGAGCAAAGGGCAGTGAAATCATTGCTCTGCTAAATTACAGCAAGTGCTGCTCTCAGGTCAGGACAGGTAAGGCTGCTCATATGCTCCTGCCATGGACACAGCTGTGCACAGCTGCCTGCCTCCCAAATACCAGAGTACTTCCTGCTGAAGGCCTGATCCCGCACACCACTCTGTGTGGGAAATGTAAGTTTGTTGACTTCTTGGTCAACACCATTTGGCCATCTGCAGTTGTTGTTAACTGCTCAAGCCTTTCTGCCTTTCTTTTTCACAGTCAATCCAGCATGGAAAGTATAAAAGTCCTCTGTCATGATCTGTTAATTTTGTCCTGATGTGACTTTACTGGGTGCTTCTTCTTCATATTTCCATTTTTGCATATGGTTTTTCTGGTTTGTGTTCGTTGGTTTGTTTCTCTCAGACAAACAATGGTTTCAAAAGTAAGGGAAGGGACTCACAGGCTCACAGTAGTTACCATGGTTTTGTTAGGGTCATATGGTGTGCACAAGTATGGGGTCATGAATCTCTCTTTGAAACATTGGAAGGAATCTAGGGAGAAGAGCTGCAGTGCCTTTCATTTTTCCCCCCTCAGAACTGATAGTGATAAGGGATTCGCATTTCTTAATTGTCCACACTGGTCCAGCGTGAGCTTCTTGATCAGAACTCAATAAATCAGATACTCCAGCCTCATGCAGGGGTGCTCTAAAAGAGTGGGAAGTGAGAAAACTAAGTATGACTTTCTCCTCAGAGCCCACTTATGGGTTTATTTAATAGATGGAGTTTGCACACAATTAACTAATTATGAGCAAAAGTTAGTGCTTGCAGTGAAGAGCAGGCCTTCGAAAATAAGTACTCGGCTTCATTTGAAGGGCAAGCACTTGACACTCTATGTGAACTTAAGCAGGAACTGACTTTCAAAGGGAAAATTGTCTGTCAGATTTAAGTCTATACACATATTCTCTTCAATATTTGGGAATATAAGCTCTTTGAAGGTAGTCTCTTCACTTCCCCACAAAGCACTTTTTTGTTCATCTTCACAGCAATTTTCTCTCTTCCCTTTCCCCCTCACCCCAAATTGCCTTAATGTTACAAAAGAATTCGCTTCTGGGATGAGATTCTGCTTGCTGAGTTTCAGCCCCAAATTATATTTTACAGATGACTTTGAAATTCCCTGTAAGTATGCTCTCATTATTGGATATCTTTGATACAACTTTGAATACAACTGTGCAGACATCGCTGCCATTAGTGCTAGGAAAATATAAAACCTACACAGTGAAAGCAATAGTCAGAGCCAAAAAGCCCCTGTGATAGACAAAAGTAGGGCTATGTTTCAGATATGGGACCCTGGCTTCATAAACATTGTGAAGCTCTCTGAATTACTCACTTCACATGATATTAGGGGAGTTTTAATCAGACCATGTTGTGCAGGGGCTCATCCTGGATGGATTTAGTCTGCAGAAATCACCCTATTCAGAAGTGATATATTTTTTTAATTTTTCCCCCCTTTGGATTTTTTTAACATTTTTTTATTTTAAATACTCCAATCTCCTGGAGATCAGTACAGCAAAAGAAGATACCAAGCAAGAGCAGGACAATCAAAGCACTATTTTGCTCAATATGAAACACACTTGAAGCATGTTCACTACAAGCTACTGCAAACCACATACTTTTCCAACAAACTGGAGGACCAGTTCCCAGCTGGAGGAAAACCTGGTACGTGTCAAGAGAATGTGGACATCACAACTGAGAGTAGAAACTGCACATCACTCATGTCTTTTCCAACAAGCCAAAGCCTTTTTGTATTTTTCAGGCTCCTCAAACTCCTCTTCCCGGAGGTCAAAGGAAACAGGCTAAACTCAGAGGTGGAATTTACTGCCCCAAGAGTTCTATCAGGATGGACAGTGACTCATCATCCCTCACTTCTGCAGGTGGCAGCCCTGTGTTTTTGGAGGTGTGCACAAATTTCCTGTGCAGCTGGGCCAGAGAGACACAGTAGAAACCACCCCATGCCTGCATGTGCCCTGCCACAACCCCTGGCAAACTCTTCTCTGCCTGGCACTGCGGGGCTCTCCTGGGACAAGCTGACGACATGGTGGATGAGCAGTATCACAAGACCAAGCAGAATCACTGCCACAGCTTTTGTTTGTCACCACAGATTTCCTCCAGAATGGAATTGGGATGTGTGTGGATTTGCCCTTTTTTGCATGTTATAGAAATTTTCATGTACTATAAGGCAATGTGTACCATAGCGCTCACCATTTCAAAGTATCCTCATATAAGATGTGCTTTGAGATCATGCTCTCAGCATGGAGAAGAAGAAAAATAGCAAACTTTGAAAGGTTTCTTATAGGGTTTTATGAATAGGAAATTATGAGTGGCAAATTGTTCCTGTAGGCTGGAAGTATCTGAGGTGTGCATGTGCAAAAAGACCTGTCAAAAAATCAGAGTTCCTTTACACCAAGCTCTTCTTGCCTGATTTGCTCTATCAACAGGGTATGTTGTACTGATCCTCAAGGAGCAGGAGGAGCTAAGTGCTTCTGAAATCCTCCTGCTGTGTCATTTTGAAAAGTGGTATTCATGTAATGTGTACCCTGGTTCTCTTATCGTCAAGCCATTGTTCTGAATATTTCTGAAATCCTCATGCTGTGTTGTTTTGAGAATAGGTATTCAACTACTACAGATTGCTTAGTGCTGAGCCATTGCTTTCCCATGTCAGAGATGACAGAAAGAAGCAGATGACAATATGCCTGGCACTGGTGGAGAAAATGCTATTAAAACTCATCAGAGGCAGGATCGAGGGTCCCTTACTGAGATATTATTTGACCAATTGGGATGTACATGGATTAACAGGGACATGATCCTGTCTTAACCAGCTGATAAAAAAATTTTATTTTAAGGAAAGAATGCAAAGAACTGGCAAGAGAAAGTTGGAGATACAACTTATGCAGGCTTCATGATGCTTTTGCAACAGCAACAAATGCAAAAAGGCTCATGTGCGAGGTCAGCAGTATGGCACAGGGGGTGACGTGCTTGAATGGATTAAGGGGTGGCCTCAATATAGACTACAGAGAGATCATACTGCTTTGGTGTGACCTGAAAGGAGGAGCAGAGAATTACATGGAGGAGAACAGGGCTAGATTTGTTAGTCTTATTCATACTATTTATCTGAAGCCTAAGGAAGATGAAAATACTATAAAGCAAAAATATTTGCAGATAATGCAGAAATAGGGAGCGCTGCCAGTACAAAGAAGCTACATGTGTGTATGGGAAGATGAATGACCTAGATAAAACTAAAGTAATGAGGAGCTGGACAAAACGGAGGACCAGACTCTGAAATATCATACTATGCAGAAATGCTGTTCAGGAAAATTTAGTTCATGGGTAGCAGAAGATATTTGAAAGATTAAAACTGGTACATAAATATGTAGAAATTTATAGAGATCTTTGCAAATATTACATAGTGGATTAAGGTTTCTAGAAATTACCCCCTTTTAGTACCCCACAGACCATACCTGTACTATCATCCTAATTTCTGATACACTGAGATTAAAGAATTATTATAGTGATAGACAAAGTTATAGCAAGAGTAAGCAGAAAAATGCAGGGATTAGGGGAAAATAGTTGTCCCAAATATACCAAAGAAATTAGGGCTGTACTCTGTTGAAAGAGAAGTCTGAGAGGTGAGATAATTTTGCTCCAGGAAGATCTTGAGGGAATAGGAAGAATGGTTGATGCAAGACAGTTTGGATCTGTGTCAAACGCAAGAAGCAGAGGGCACAAATTAAAGTTTTGCATTATGTGGAGGGAGGTCCCGCAAGGAATTTCATTTAGAATTCCTTTATGCAGGGAGCAGATAATATACAAGATGCTGAAAAGTGCACTCTGCTATACAAAAAGCCCAATGGGAGCACGGAGTTTTACTGCTATGTTCCCCAAAGTCACATCTTTGTCTGAAGAGTGCTTTAAAGACAGCACCATTCTTCTACAAAATACAGGAGAGGGCTATAAGAAAAAATAACCTATCTCATCCTCGTGAGAATACTCAAAGTGTTTCTCCTGGATTATTGGTAGCATTTTCGGAGAGACTGGATGTCTGAAAGTTTTCGAAAATTTCAGCTGTGAAGGAATTGTTTCCTGGAAGAGTCAGTGAAGTAGCTTTGAAATTACACAGGACTGGAACTAAAATTATGAGACCCCTTTGGGACACAGGACTGAGAAGACTGAATTTCTGCTTTGACTTAGTTTCTGCAAGTTTGAAAGGATTAATAATACTGCAGCAGAGGAGATAAAAAACACATGACAAAGTCTGTAAAACACAAATGAAATGTGCCATTATTTGAATGGCTCTAAAAAAATTATTTGGATGATTCATGAAAAAAATATTTATAGGGGATAGACCTGATTGTGCAATGGATGCAGATGAATTTACCTGTTGCTGTGGAACTCAGGTGAAGGGTGATGAAAATCTGAAGTTCAATGACAGGAAAGTCCTGAATTCCCCTGTGTGCCCTTTTCGTTCTCTCTCTCTCCTACTAGTTATGTGAAATCTGCAGAGTATTGGCTTATTGAAGATAAACAAATACATAAGTTTTTACTCCACTAAATTGTGTCAAGATTTTTTAATGCAAAACAAACACTTGTAAAGTATTTGTAAAATACTCTGACTCAAAGGAATGTGTTTTGCTTCTCTTCTGCCCCTTTTCATTAGGGGATCTGTGGGCTTCCAGCATTTGAAGGACTCCTTGACCTATCAGTGACATCTGCTAACATATTACATCTCAGCCTTGCACACAAACTGCTTGCAAGACAGTCTGAATCCAAACCTCTGAAGCAGAGCAGCAGCTGTAAATGAATCTTTCATACAAAATAGAAAAGAACTAACCCTATTACTGTACACATCCAAAAAATGTAGGCTGTAACCCTTTGATGTCTGCAACTGATTTTCCCTTTCTTCCCTCAGTGCATGCACTGTCAAGCATCGCTTGCTGACACCAAGAGAATTGAATGCACAGAGAAAGACAAGCAGAAAGGCACCTGATCCAGTCATTTACAGCACAGAGTATATACTGCTGTACAGTGAATTATTTTTACATAAGTAATTAATAATGGAGAAACAATGTAGTGACAATGTAAGTCCCAGGGGAGAAAATAGTCAGCCTATTTATTCATTTATTCTTTGCTAAGTAAATTGATGGGATAGTCTGATGCCTTTCTGGATTCCACACGGATGATGAAACTGCAAACAAGTTTCATTTAAATAACAGGCAAATCTTCCAATTAGTCAAAGCCTAATTCTTATGCCTTGAAATGATGAACTGCATGTACTATGACCTCTGTCAGTTTGAAGGGGAAAAAGCTGTCGACCAAAAGCCCAAGACATTGATCTGAACATTTTAGGCACCAATTCAAACACATTAATCGAGTGTGATTTGCCAAGATTCTGTAACTGTCTTCTGAATTCCTAGATTCATGTTAAATGGGGTATCATTAATTCTTTCATATAAACTCATCTTTTAGCGATTGGAGAGTTTAGTGGAACTAAAGCACAGTTCTCAAGAGTACATGGAGGATAGCAGTGGATTCTGCTCTCTAATGCATGGCCATGCCCACTCTTCTGTGTGGTTTATGCTTCCAGAAATTGCACCTTGCACAGCAGCTGAAACCCCAATTTCAGTAGGGGAAGGATTTTGATAGTAACAAGGTGTTACTAATTTAAAAGGAAGTTAATGGCCAATGAACAAAACCACAAAACAAATATCCCATGTCCATTTCTGTCACGAGGCAGGTATTTCTGCAGGAAAAAAGTGAGCTCCCAAAATGCGTTTTTTGAGTAAAAAAGGTTGCAATTTTTTTTTCTGGCTTAACCTTTCTCTCAGATTTTACGTGTCTACTTTTGCACCTGTTTATTTTCCCATCTTTGTAAGTTAAAGATCACCTCTACTTCAGTGTTCTTGCATTTTTAAAATGCAAGCTGTTGGCTAGCATACATATGCAGCAAGAACTCCCAGAGCGCAGTGAGTAAAGAATGATTTTTGCTATATAGCTACAGCTGAATCATGATAGATCATGCTATTTCGTTGAATTTATCTTCTGAATATTAGATTTAAAAAGCTGTGTCATGTTGAAATATTGAAATATCTCCGATGTAATCCACTGTAATCCATTGTTGGAAGTTCTGAGGGGAAGAGGGCAGTGAGAGAAAGGGTTGGCTGGTGTTAGATAACCAATAATCTGCACAAACTCTTGGAGCTGGCAGCAGAGCTGCAGTCTCAACACTAGTTTCAGCCTGGGAGCGATTGACACTCCCTGTACCAGCTATTTGGCTGGAACTTAAATATGTCACTTGGCACTGAGAGTCGATAAAAACCCTGTTATTTTCCAGCCTGAGAGCTAAACAAGACTGTAGCCTTCCTAAACCATTACACAGTGCTTATAAGGAATTGTTGCTTTATCTGAAGTAATTTAATCAACCTGATCATTAGTTAAATTTGCTACTTCCACACTTCATTCTAATTGTGTTTGCTTATGTGCATATTACACTTTTGCCCAGTTATTTAGTTTTAATTAATAAAGTGGAAACAAGCATGTTGTGAATACTTCCCAAAGAGGATTTTCCTGAAATGGGGCAGTCTGCAGGGAAAATGGGCAAGGCAGCAAGACTGGAAGGTGTTCTCCAGAGCCATCCTTGCAGACCACTGAAATCTGGGGCTGGAGCTGGAAAATCCACCATCCACTGAAGGCCTGGCATCTAAAACTAATACATTTCCTCTCCTAAGTCTGTGTGTACTGCATAACTTCTGTGTTATTTGTAGGGAGATGGTTAATGTATGGGGCATAAGCACTGTTGAGAACAGTAAAACACTTATTGTTAAACAAAAGGAATATGTCAAGGAGGCCTAATATGTGCCCCATCACTGTACTTATTCTCAGGGTCCTTTTCTTTCCGTGTTCCCCTATTACAGTGCTCTTTGTGCTGCACTGTCCATCACATCCCACTTTGCTTAGAAGCTGGTGGATAAAGCAAGCCCTTCCTGCAGAGCAACATTAGAGCTCATGGTATGAAGCTTTCACTGTGACAGCTGCAAACTCAATGCTTTTTTAAGAGGAAAAAGTGGTTTTTATAGACTAGGTCTTTTTAGGCTGAAGTAAATAATAATCTTACTTTTGTTCTATTCAAATACTTTTTTGATGTGCTCGTCTTTTGTCATCTCCCTGTGCATGGAGATATCCTGTAACTGAGAGATGGAATGAATGTTGTCATCTCTCTCTATTGCCAAGCCAGTAGCATTTTATGTGCCATGTACTGAAGTAAGACTGATGCTTGGCACAGCTTTGCAGTGCAGTGATCTTGTGTAGCTGCTGTCAGGAGTAAGGTACCGACTTTGAAGGAAGCCAGACTGCAGCTTAAATGCACCACAGTGTTTGTGCAGGGACACCTCACTAAATATGACCAAGAAAATATATCTTCAAAGTTTTAGAGAGTATGTATTTCTCCCCCACTTCTTTTTTACTGGCATAAAGTCAAAATCTTTTGAAACAAAAATCTGGATGCTACACATAGACACAGTCTTTGGAGATCGCATCTGGTCTTTGAGATGCTCTCATACAAAGCGCTTGAGAAGGATGTACCCTTCCCCTTTGGGGTGAACCACCATGCAGCATATAAAGAGAAGGATGCCTGCATCAGACAAAGAGCCTCAGACTCACTGGCTGATAGGACAGGCCAAGCCAGAGTAAGGGTAGGGGTGTGTTGTTGCTGTCCACATTGTTGGATTATGAGTGTGCTCCCAGCCCTCTTTAGGCCTGTGTCACCTACTCCTCTGAAGTTATTCCCAGGTGAGGTTTGGAGCATCTGTACCTATAGGCATACAGCTGAGGCTGTGTGAAACCCGGCTAGTGGGAACAAGAGGAGAGAGACCAGTGGGAACCAATCATACTGTGCTACTTCTGCCCATTCAGGGCTGGAGAAGTGCCAGGGGGGCACCCAACAAGTCATGGTGTTGGCTGTGCCCCATTGCATCTCATCCTGGGTCCCAGCCTCTTCTGCAGGAGCTTTTGTATTCTGGGTGGGTCCTTAGTCACTGGAGCAGGTCTGGAGCTGCCTTATCTTGTACAGATATGAATCCCCTTGTATTGGGCTGGTGGCTCTTCTGAGGAGAAAGCTTTGGTATCCTGTTATCTTGTTTTGACTGAACGCCTTGTGCTGCTTGGAACATGGACATTTGTTCCTATTAAACATTTCAACACTGAATTTGTGTAAAAAACTTCTACTAGAAAATCTTCTGATCAAGTCAAGTTTAAGTCTTAATAATTCTACAAACCTTCTGTTTTAGCAGATGTTGGGGTTTTAAAATGCCTCTGGGAACATTGTATTTTAAGCTTTTTTAATTTGGAAAAAAATATTACTGTGGCAGGGAATGGTGTCTGTCAGAGAGGAAGAGGTTATATGGAAGCTGAAGCAGTAAAGTTCCCAGAGAAGAACAAGAAAAGAAAGAACAACATATAGTTCAAGAGGTCTGAAAATGAAAGGGAAGATAAATTCATGAAAAACTGTCTATGCATTCAAAATAGCTGAACTAAAATATACTCTGCACTACAGCATGAAATGTGCATCACCCTCTCTGGATTTTAGTAACTTGAGAGCTTAAGGAGTTAATTTTTTTTTTCTGCCTTGTTTACTGTTTTTCTGCCCCACTGTGAGTTATTTTTTTAATGTCAGATCTGCATTGACACTTATATCAAAAAGCCCGTGATTTAACTTGATAGATCAGCTGCTGTGAGGGGGTAGGGGTGGGTAACTGACCCTACTATTGAGATATATGATGCTTATTTAGAGAAATGACATATATTCTGGATGAGATATACAGACACAAACTGCAAACTTCTGATTCAAGGTTACTTACAAAAAAAGGAGAAAAATAAGCTGGTTTTTTTTTTCCTTCTGCCCTCCTTTCTTTTACTTAAGATAGAGAGTTTTCAACATTAGAAATACTATATACCAAGGATGACTCAGAGAACAGATGAACTGTGATACCACTTGACACTTACATGGGAACAATTCAGCAGGGGTAATGGTTTAAGTTAGGTGATGGTGGAATTTGGAGATCTTGTTCACGTCTACACAAGTTCAGCTTCAGTTCATACATACAGAGGATGTCACTCCTGAGCTTAGGATATTCCCCATTGCTTCATGAAATATTTCAAAAAGGTGATTTGTGGGAAATAATGCTCTTCTGATATTTGTCTGATTCTAACCATATGAAAGGAGGTCAAGAAAGAGATCCATAATCTTCAATAATATCTTAAACAGGTGAAAAGTCAATGCTTCCTAAGCCACACCTGAAGATAGAGGAACATTCTTCAGTGTGGTTGGATGGGAATTCTACATTGTCTCTTTCAAGGGAAAGTGCTGATGTGCTGTAAGAATTTCAGAAAATGAGCTATTTCATTTAAGTGAAGTATTTTCTAATAAATCACAAGTGCAATAAGAAATATCTACTTTACTGTGAACAAAATTATAAACATTGATTTTTTTCAGTCAGAAACAACTTTTTCTTTTGTGTAGTAATGATAAACCAAGCCAAATGAAACATTTCAATTGAACACAACTGATTTTTTGGCTGTTTCTTTTTGCAGAAAATAATCCTTTGCCTCTTAAACGATTCTCTGATGCTATGAGATTTTATTTTTGAGGCTGGAAAAACAATTTTGATATCAAATATTTATGGATATGAAAATTATTTGCTGCCTAGACCTTCTTTCTAACAATGTCTTGATATCTCTCTCAGAGAGTTTACAAGTAGGCAAAATTCTGACATTTCTTTGTAACAGAGAGAAGTTTGGGGCCTGACTAAAGATTTATAATTTGTTGATTCTTTTTCCCCCACAGTCTCCTTTGTGAATAACTGTGGCAAGATGCTTAACTTACAGTTTTTAATAGCAAAAAATAAAAAAGCCCCACAAATGCTGGAAATATGCATTACAACTCTCCATAGTAGCTGAAAGAATCTGAAAACCTGTGGCCTAGTCTGTTTTCCATTCGTGATTGTTTTATTATTTTCTCTTTTTGTCTATTTATGACAGTTCTAAAATGGTTCACATAAAATATCTTCTTTAAATCTCTTGTGTTTTACTAGACAAAAGCCTCCTGACCATCGGAAAATGAATTATTTTGGGTGGAGTTCTTAATGAACTGAAAATTGAAAACTAGGCAATTAATCCTTAACATCAGGTGAAAATTCTTCACATTACTCTATATTGTCTTAGTGTCACTGGAAATTAAGGTAGGAGAATCTTTCATTAAAAACATAAAAAACAGCCACAGCAGAAGAAAATAAATTTAAGAGAAGATGATTGGAATCCAGGAAACGGGAATTATGAGTTAACTTCATCAGGGTCTGGGCTTTGGGTGAGACTACCTGTGTAAATCAGGTAATGAGAATTATTTTTTCTGAAAGAACAGACTATAACAGTGAGGATTTTTGGTCTCCAGTTAGTCTT
Organism: Pardalotus punctatus; assembly: GCA_013400915.1. NCBI lineage: Eukaryota > Metazoa > Chordata > Aves > Passeriformes > Pardalotidae > Pardalotus > Pardalotus punctatus. Next base: position 106,536 of record VZTX01022515.1, on the reverse strand, counting down.
TCACACTTATCCAAGCTGTGTGAAGAGATTTTGGCTATTTCTAGTAGAAGTTGAATGGACTTCTCCTGGTTGACCATCATCTCAAAAACTTCAAGAAAGCTCCTCAGGGAGTAGAAACCTAAAGAAACTTCTAGGCATTATAGATAATCTGGAGAGGGGCGCTTTTTGCTTACTTTGTTTTGTTTTCTCCCCCTTGCTATTAAGATGGTACATCCAACCCCATTATTTAGCTAGAAACTGTTGATTTCCAGCAAGGAATCACATGGTAATACTTTATTAGTGAATTATGCAGTCATCACACCAGGCCATTGGAGGGAGTAACTCTGATTGCGCTGCAGCTTTCCCATATGACTAAATGAAACAAGGGCACTTAGAAAAGGTTGATGTGGCCTCCTCTAAAATTACTCAGGTCATTTGCAAGTCCTTTGCAGTTTCAGTTGCAGTCCTACAGCTAGCTATGGCTATTCATATATCAGATACTTACAAATATGCAAGGGATAGAGAGGGAGCTTCAATCTGTAAGCAACCTGCCTGCAAGAACCTGTAACTAGGGCTGCCGTATTTCTAAAGGTGCCAGACCTGCTGAGCATGTGCGCCCCAGTGGATGTGTGTTAGAATTACCAGATGACTGCAAATTCTAGGCAAATATGGCATAATCTTGAAATATGTCCAGAACAAACAGAGCATGCCTGGGAAAATCCATTTATCTGTAGTGGCCCTAACAACTATGTTTCACATCAGGAATTACAGGCAAAACTAGTAGTATTGGCATGAACAGATATGTGGGATTTCAGTCTACATAAGAGACTGACCAAATAGCTGGGTCTAACCATGAGGAGCTGAGATTTTTGAATCCTGCCATTTCATGCAACGGGACAAAGAGAACTTGTAAATCAGACAAGTGAATCACTGTTTTGTGTGAATTCCAATTGGTCGTGTTAGCCGCTGGGTTAACAGGAAAGCACGTGGCAATTTCCAGGAGAGTGACAGGTCCTACACCTAGACAGTGAGAACAAAGAACTGCCTTGGATTCTGTCTGTTTTGAATTTTGCATTTGTAAAAATTAAAATGGTCCTCCAAAACTTGACATCCTGCTGTTAATTGTGACTATTTAGCAGGTATGTATTAATATCAACGTAATGCTTCTGAACTTACTTTGAATGTCCCTATTGTAGGCGACATTGAACAGGTTGTATCTCAGTTTTCATATTTATGTCCCCTTTCTGATTCTTCAGCAGGATAGAAATCGGTCTTGTGATTTCTTCCACAGCGCTTCTGCAACACAGTTTTTATTACAAATGATGCCACTTTAGGCTGGATAGACACAAGCAAACTGTAAGCTCAGAATTGCCCATTGTAATCAAATTGGCTATTTTCCAAACAATTCACAGTCTCTCTCCCAGTGTGACCTTTCAGAGCCCTGCACTCAGCAAAATAGGGGTATATTACCTTTCATGCAGTAGTGTTCATTTTCAGCAGAAAGCCAGGATTATTGTTCAAATTCTGTACAATTACACCTGAGCACCTCATTGTTTTTGGGAGGTGGGGGGGGGGGCCCACACAAAAGAGTTGGGTTGGCATTTGGTACAGAGATGTGTTTGGCCTTACACACAGCAGGACAGACACAGAAAGTGCTAAAAGCACACTCTGCAATAAATATGTGACAAACTGAATGCCTAGAAAGAGCATGGATGTTACTGTCCATTGTCTGGTTATTCTTGCCAAGCCACGCTGATGCTTTCCAGAGGTGTAATTGGACATAATGCATATGTTGAGCAGGAGATGGGGGCAGAGGGGACGAAAAAGATAACTTATTTTAGGTGTTACCTAAACAGGTAAAAGAGCAAATGAGATCTGGAGTAAGAGATCCTTTAAATTGGGGCATTTGGGCTCTAGGCTGTTTCCCACTTTCCTGTTTTCTCCTGCAGCATTATAGTTGTGCCTAGAAGTCTTTTGGTTTATATAAATACTTTAAGAAAAATCCAAACAACGATAGATTGCCCAGCAGAAAATTATTTACATGAAAACTCCTGCCTAAGCATAATTTTTCCTGATATGACATCTGCTTTGAAAATACAACACAATTTCATCTCAGATGTAAAAGTAACACCCTCGCCCTTTTTTTTTTGCTGACACCAAGAGATGCATAACTTGCTGACAGTATGTGGTTGATAGCTGTATCAGTCAATCCTAAATAGTCTATAAATCCATGTACAGTGTAAAATATCATTGATTTATGTAATTGGGAATTTTTAACAATGCATTTTTTTGTACCTATGTTTATTTTTCCCTATTCAGAACCATCTTCCCTGTGAATCTGGAAGCAGTCTCTGATTGTACAGAGCCACTATGTATTCCATCGTTGTGCTTCCCTGGAGTATAAGTTATGATATATCAGCATTGTCTTTGAGGTCTACCAAATCTGTGGATATGCAATATGCTGAAGTGTGGAGATGGAATGAAGTTGAAAGGATTAATGAATAAAATGTAAGTGGATGATACTTCAAACTAAAGCACAAATACTGCATTGTCTAAATTGAAAGAAATAGCTCCTTTTGCTCAAGTAGGAGCAATAACAGTAGGATTATTGTGGCCTTTGGTCTGGGGCTCAGCTGTTATCTGAAAGTGGCACACAGAGCTACGGGAATACTTTCTTTCCACATGATGGTTGCAGATGAACTTTGGTGAAGAAATTAAATACTGTACTGGGTAGATAGTCTTACAGATCTGTGTGAGAAACTTTGCCAACTCTAAGCAGTCTCCCACAACCTGAAGCACCTACAGAAATAAATAAGGTTTTCAATCCAAAATTAATGACAAATGTAAAGTGCTATTCTGCACCTGGCATTGTCAATTTTCTCCTCCTTTTCAGGGAACCTGATTATTCACACTTAGTATATAAACATACTGCATGAGGTAAATAGGTACCAAGGCTAGTGCTGGTTTTGAACATAGATCATAATTTTACTTACTCCCTTACATCATTTAACTCTGTTCTGGTGACCCTGGGACCTGGTAATACACACTGCAACCAATAACCATAACTCCATGATCCGTATAGAATACGTGAAGGATGGTGGCAAGTATGTAATTTATTACCTTCTGTAGTGCTGTGTTATTATTATGTGACTGTTATAGCATTCATGGTTTGACAGATTCCTATTAGCCAGTCAGTCAGAGTATGTAGTGTATTATTTTACCAATACCTGATGCATATCAATAAAGGGGGTGAACACTGCTGTAAAAGAACAGCTGAATTCGGTTTGGATGTTGTAGTCTCCCATTCTGAGTTCTCACCTGAAACATCAGTTTAAGATGACTGATACTTTTGTAAGGCTTAGAAAAGTCTGGGTAACTGTCTTCTCTCTCTGTCCTGAATCCTTGATAAGAAGTGTCAAAACAGTACAAAAGGTTATTTTCACCATACTACCATTCCAACAGGAGAAGCAACATTTACGAGAAATCGTGTACTGTGAGACAACCTGTTCTCACAAAATTTCCAGCCCATTAACTCAAGAATCAGATTGTTTGGATTAGGTTTGCACAAACAGCGAAGCTTTTCAGGTGCTTATCCAAAAGGCATTGAACCAAATCTTTTGAGGTTTCCCCACATACTTAATATATTATGCAAATATTTACCATATGTGGAGAGGAGAGCAAGATGGGAAAAATCTCCTTGTCCAGGACAAACAGAATTAGTTATTGCTGGATGAGTAAAGATGTCTTGATTTCCACTGGTTGGACAAAAACATCAAGGAGAGGAGGCATAGACAAAAAGTGCCACAGGACTGAGGGTGACTGAGAGGGAGTTTGGAGCCGGAAGGGAGTGAGTTGCTGGAATGTGGGAAGAGGAGATGGATCTTCATATAGCCATGAAACGGTCTGTAAAATGATGGGAAATACAGAGTTAATTAAAAAAAAAGGAGATGAGCAGGGATAGCTCTGATTCTGGGCAGGGCAGCTGGATAATACAACCGCTGTGCCTGCATGTGGCCAGAGCTCAAGTCACAGCTGGTGGCCTTGTGGGGGCCATAGCAGAGCTGAGCTTGGGGGTATCAGACCGCCAAGGGACACACGCTGCTGTTGTTCTCCTGGGGCAGAATAGCTGCCTGGAGACTGGTACATCTCTGCTTGTATGCTTCGTCTTCCTGCATTTCTAAAAGAGACAAAGCGTAGATCAACCAGTAATGTTTATTTTAGGATTGTGAAGTGTAATATTCTGATTAGATGAAATACATCTGAAATGTATCAATCAAAATTTAAGAAAATACATAGGAAAAAATGCAAGTTATCCAGATTTTTTTTTCTGTTATTTCCATTGCACAGGCAACCTGACACAACATGTTGTATGTAATTCAACCATGCTGTCAGTTTTTACTAGGAATGCAATCAATATGATCTTACAAATTTTAATCAAGGTCTCTGAAACAAAGAACTTGTTATTATATAGATTCTTACCTAATGTTTCTCAGCAGTATGTTAACAAGCTGATAGAAAGTGTAAATCTTTAAGTATCAGTCTGACTGTGAAAAGATCATGATTTCTGCCTCACCCAGTGGATGACTGGCAGTATCATGGACAGAAGGGACTGTGTATAAGGTAGTCCTACTGATCCTGCTCCTGAGGGCTAATATAATTACAAAATACCAGCACAGCTGTGTCCCTTCGCAATTCCATGGATGGTCAAGCAAATAAAGTATGATATTTTGTGTTACTTTATGATTAAGTGTTAAGCAAAGATGTAGTCATCGAGGGCTGTAGAGAGGCTCATTTTTGACTTAAGGAAGTTTCTGCAGACACATACTGCAGGTGGAAAGAGAACAGAATTGTATGAAGTCATGGGAGGAAGTCAAACTGCTGCTTGCATTTCTGGTTAGCTGACCTGAGTTAAACACAAGGTGAGCTTCTTTCCACCTAGCTTTAGACATTTATGTGGTAATAATTTAGGGATTACAGTCACTGTAGAATTTCTTTATACTCTATGGAGAGAAAAAGGCATTTTAGGGTGAGATTCTTTTTATTGGTTTTAGGTGTCTTCTGTAGGAGAAGCTGATTTGGGACCTCATATTTATTATTCTCATAAATGAATATAAGGTTCAGCAAAAGTGGCTACACTTACAGTGATATTTAATCAGAAGAATATTTCCCTCTCCCTCACCAATGATGTTAACATTTTATGCATTGTACCTTGCATCAGCAATGGCATCACAATGTGTTTTGCATGAAGGTACTCAAATTTTTGAAATAAACTTACAAGAGATGTTTTGTTTTCTGGTCAGCTCAACAAACTGCTCAAAGAAGTGGTGGAATCACCATCCCTAGAAGTGTTCAAAACGTGTGGATATGACACTTGGGGATGCAGTTTAGTGGTGAATATGGTGTGCTGGGTTAATGGTTGGACTCAATGATCTTACAGGTGTTTATCAACTTTAAGTGTTCTATGAATCTATGATTCTGCTACTTTTTATAAACTCTGTCAGCCTCAGGTGACTGACAGAAAATATGCAAGTTACCCTCTCTTTTTCCACAGTGTTTAAAAATGTCTTTGGGAGGACTGTGCATGGGATGTTCCTCTACATAATTTTCTTCCACATCTTTGACACCAATTAAAACATTGTTCCTCAGTGGCACACCGTTGTTTTTGCCTTTTGATACCCCTCTAGACTAAGGGATATGTGGAAAAAAGAGTGGAAGATCATTATCATGGTGTCTCCAGTAATTCCACATGCAAGATGAGGCAGTACTGGGTGGGGCAGTGCTGTCAATGGGGTGGGTGCTGCCACTCCAGAGTGGCTGCCCTGCCTCTTCCATAGAGGTAGCTTCATGGTAGCTCTTCCATGGTAGCTCTTCCATGGTAGCTCACAGACATTACTTTCAGAAAGGATTTCAGCACAGACTACCTACTGGAGTAGATATTCAAAGTCCCTGGCAGTCCTGTATGCTGGATAGCTTCAGTGACAGCTCTGCTGTTTATATGGAGCTTGCTGTGTTCTAGTTTTGTCCTTGCAGCTTTCCCTCCATAGGCAGCTGGGACCAACTCTTCAATGGTGAAGCTGAGCTAAACAGCTCACGTGTGTGTGCTGCTCTAGACTAAGGAGGTAGACAAACTTTAAAGTACTATCTTTTTTCCCAGTGACATGTGACTAATATTAAGCTAAGTGTGCCTCACAAAGCACAGCCCCTCAGTAAATAGAAAGGGGTCTGCTGCATCACTGAGTGAAGTTCTTCAAAATCTCAGAAAAGCACCTATTATAATATTTCCATTATAGACAGAACAAGCTCCATCTTAAAAGTATGCTCTTCTGCTGTCTTCCCCCCTCCCCCCCCCCTTTTTTTTTTTTGCACACAGAAGGTGTAGGTGCCTGTAAAGAGTCATCAGAAAGTGCAGTTACTCAGAAAATTTCCCACTTCTAGCTCATGATCCTTAAATGTCATCACTGCTGAGTGCTTAGAGGAGTTTTCAGGTCTGGATAAACTCTAGCTGGAAGCACATAATTAAAGCAACCTTAAATCATACATCAAATATCCTCAGCCAAACAGCAAATACTACTCCTCTTGCTATTTTTCACTGATCATTTTATTCAACGCCATCACTTATCCACTCAGCACAAGGTTTTTGAGTCTCTCTTTGGAGATGCCTGAACCTCTTCCATGACTGCATGGAGTTGCTAATTTAGGATAAGTTAATGCTGAGGTTAAGTATCTATTTATAGGTACTGTAATATTTAACACAAACATCTAAAGTAGGCACTCTGATTCTTGCTCTTTTTCATTTAGTAGTCTTCATAAACATTGAGGATGCCAAGGGTGGAGAAAGTGAGCCTAGATTTTTCAGTCTTCATCATAAAGATTAACGTTCCAACCAAGCCAGAACTGGTGCACAGAAATAGGCTGGTACTTAATTATTTGTTCCAATTGCAAAATATATGTCTTAGATCTAAGAAGAGCTTCCTCCTCTGTGTGGAAACACACCTCAAAAGTGAAAACTAAAAAATGTAGTTTTCTCCAAAATAATTCTTCATACTTTTTTTCCCCTAAGAAATTTTCTGTGCAGAACAGTTCAGTTAAAAGTGAAACTTTGTATTTGTTGAAGGAGCCAGCAATATTTATTCTGAATCAGTACAACAGCCCTCCTCTCATGGGAAGGATTCAGGATGTCCATGATACGATGCTGAGTAGAAATTACAGGGCTGTGGCTCACAGAACATACCCTTTCCACTAACCAAAATGAAACATGTCACTGTGGAAGGATAAATGGCAATCTTTGGCTGTCATGCACTAGGATCTTATTATAGACGCAGAGATAATGAAACTAATGTATCCTGAGGCAGTGTTGCTTAAAAGAGTATCAGAACAGGAGAATGTGTGCTGAATTTCATTTACTGAGACTTTTTCTGATGTATTTCGGGCTAAATTTTGGCAAACTATACAGACCCTTAGTCCTTCAGAAGTGAAGTGGATTTTGGTCAACTGGCAAAAGGATAATTCTGCACTGGGTTTGCCCAACTATTTGTGAAACTTTTTTTTTTTTGGTCAGGAAATGTATGCATACTTATGTGACCCTTTTTATCATTGATCAGTCCTTCACTGAGATAAACATAGAAAGTAGTCTGGGAGGAATTGAACCTTGTACAAGTTTTCCGCAAAGGGATTATATCTGTTAAGCAAGTGGTAGAGAGGATGGCAACAGCTGATCCAGAAACTAATAAGGTCAACTGATGCAATTTTTGAAGATGATCAGATGTGACAGAAATGAAGCTCTTATCGAGAGTATATATGTTTGGTTTTAGATACATTCCTGGATATGAGATATTGCCTTGTGCCTGTTCTCTCCTGATAGACTGGTGTTTTCCCTGTGCCAGTTAGGACACCTGCATCTACTTCATGGCTCCATGTGCAAGCAATCTGTACTTTAATGTCTGAGTGGACACACCATCTCTCTCCAGCAGCTGAAATAACCTATTGTAATGTACAGCAAGCATGTTAATCCTCATAATTAGCACAATTCTGGGGTTAATACAGGTGAAGAGATTTCAAACACCTTTTAAGTTTATCTGTGATATTTTCTTTATTTTCTGTCCACTTTTATTTCCTCTCACAGTAGCTAGTCAACATAACTTCCTCCTTATTCTTCAAATGCTATGGTGTCACTGACAGTTGTAAAGGGAACAAAACAATCTGAAAGGAAAATTTTGATACGGAAAATCTGTCTTAGCAGGGTATTTCTTTTATTTGATTGATCCAGGAAAATGGCTTGAGACATTTAGAAGAGGACGCACCTAATTCTGTTGAAACTTTGATGTTTTTATGATCCCAAGAGTTTTTAAAAAAACTGTATAAAGCCCCATGTCCACTGGTCTACATGGCATTTTTTATCTGCATTAGGCTGCTACTCTGAAATATCAGCAAGGACTGAGTGCTGTTATGCTGGGCACACTCAAATATATAAAAGGTGACTCCTGTCTCCAGAGCTTAAGCTTTCAATCTGACTGGCTTACTAGCATGTTATAAGAGTCCTGTCTCTGGCATGCTGATTTGTGGCCTTGATCAAATCACTTAGCCTTTTACTTGCTTAAAAAGCACCTACTCCTACACTGAATGTATGATAAGTCAATAGATTGACTCACACATGCAGAGGCAGTGTATAGGGCTGAAACCTTTGGCCATGCAACATCCCCTTCCTGAGGAGCCTATTCTGCTTCACCTCCTGGCTGAGCTCCTCGGCTAAGAGCTTTTTCATCCATTTATATCAAAATGAGTCACCCTAAAAGTTTCCACCTCTGAACCCCAGTATTTAAGCTACTTGGTTTCTTTGGGTTGATTCAGATTTGGGAGAAAGCAAAAGATGAGTTCAAGTAGCATATCTGACTGGGTGACAAGTTTGATTAGATGGCATGGATGTCAGCAAGGTTGGAGCAGAGTGAGCTGCAAACCTTTGAAGTCAGCCTATCTGTACCTAAAGAGATCTATTAAGACATACTGTCTTAATCCTTTTATTTCTGGAGTTTAAGCTACATTCTTGACACTGGAAACTAGAGTATGCTGGTTCTTGTCTCTTCAGACTGATACCTTTAAAAATTTCAGAAAAACACACCTACTCTTCCAGGTAAAAAGTTGAAACTGACCTATGCTGTCATCTTTGTTTTGTTTTTAAAAGAGATTTCAAGAAAGGAGGATATTTGAGTAGAGGTGAGGAGCAGAATAGTGGTGCAGAAGGAAGGATTGGAAACATAAGGAGCAAAAAGTATTTGGTTTGAGCAGCAAATACTCACCTACAATGAGCAGCAGTGGAAATGACGATCATGGAAGACAATCTTATATTTGATGAGGAAGGAACATATGTGATGGGAAGATGTGAGTCATGGAGCAAATCAGATGACTGCAGCAGCTGAGCTGTGAATAAGGTGGAGTTGAAGAAGAGAGCTGCTGGGAATCCTGCGTGAAAGGAAATGTAGTGTCAGGGCTCTGGAGGAGGCTCTGGGTGAGAATACATAAACCTTTAGAAATGGCAGAAGATGGAATAGGAGTCAGTGAGCACTTGGATGTTGGAAAGAGTAAGAATACTATAAGAAGTAAACAAAAAAAATTTGCTTCTTTAGGAAAGGCTTCTCATAAATATAACTGTCCACAGAGTTGATAGCTCCTTACATGTTTTATCTCTGTGCTTTTTAGTGTCAGCCTTGTAATCCATTCTACTTCACAACCCAGTGAAGATCTGACTTCTGCAGCAGTTCAACATAGTTTGAAAGAGGTCATTGCGGACAAAGGGTAAAATCATCTCCTATGAATTTCAGCACAATATGTACTTGTAGACACCTCTCATCCTTCACAGATATTTGTCTAATTGCAATTATTTATTAATCTGAAATGTAAAGTGTCCAAGAAGACATTGGACATTGGCAATTTAAGCTGTTCTCTCAACCTTCCCTGGAGGTTCATCCAAAATAGACCCTGAATATTTGTCATTTGTCAAAATTCAATAATTGGCAGGAAAGAATGGCTTTGGGCACATATGTTCCTTTCCTCCCTCTTTCTCCCAAGCATTGTGATCTTGTTTAGCTTTGTACTGTCACATCAGCTTCTTCTGTACTTGCTAGGATTCATTTTGTATCTTGTGATGGCGCTGCAGAAGGTATTCTTGTCACCTTGAGCACTTTCCATTCTTTCCTCATGCTGACTGCTGTTTCCATGGAAGTCTGTGATGTGTTTTATTCAAAGTATAATTTGTAGAATGTTTGCTTAGAACAGAAGAAGGGAAAAATAACTTCTTCAAGACAGAGTGAAAGAAAATATACTCTAAATTTAAAAAAAAAGGTCACTCTCTCCTGAAACCTTAATCCTCAGATCTACTGTATCTCCAATTAATACCATTCTGTTTGGGACTGAAGCGTTCAATGACAACATGAAGGAAGACATATCAGGTCACAAACACAGAACATGAAATATTTCCACTTTTCCTAATTATCACCCAGCCTTACCAAAAAACAGATGGAACCACTTTCAAAGCTTTGTGTGCACGCCCATGTGTGTACATATGTATGTCTGTCTTACGAATGGCTAATTCAAATCAAACTTGGGATTCTAGTCAAGACAACAGCTTCACTGCCTGAACCAGCTTGTTTCTGTACTCTTATCATTACCAAAAAGAAGAAAAACTGCAATCAAGTTGCATTCAACTCCAAAGAAAAAGAATAAACCCCCCACTTTCTGATAACAGCCCACTATGCCATACTTGCCTGTGTAACAAGCATATGGAGTGGCACATACTCTGGACTAGATTCTGATTGAAATTTCACAACTAACTGTAGCATCTGCAGCTTGACTAATGCAGCTAAAAGCCCAACCAACCTCTTCCTTTTCCCCTTACTCTTAGTACATAGCTACAGGATGAAACTTTATGCACAATAGGCAGAGAGATCCATCTGCTTGTGCAAGTATGTGCAGCACAAGCTATAGGTGCCCAGGAGCACAACTGTACTCCACATCCTCACCAGCTGTAGTGAATCATTCAAAATACAGCGCTGTCTGCACCCATTCCTTCAGCTCAGCCATGCTGAGAGCGTTTTAAATATTGCGGAAGCGTAATTCTGGTCTTTTCCAAGACCTGGCAGTGTTGTTCATTACTATGAAGTGTCAGAAATTCAAAGGGAGAAACATGTGAGAACAAAAGTAGGTGCCTCCAGCTTGCAGCAGCAGTGCTGTTAATTGGGACACTTGCACAATAATGTCATATGTGTCATTGACTTTTACTAACCACCAGAAACACCTCCAGAAAAATATAAAATGCTAATCTGATTTTTTTCCCTCCAGCTTACAGCTGTTTTATAGTGGCTGCCTCTCTTGTCCCTCAGAATGAATATTGTCCAGAAGTATTTACAGACAAAAATGATCTTCTAGGACCCCTCCCACTGGGGCACAGGCATTAAGGAAAAAATAAAACAAAGGAATCCCAGATGCAATGGAATGAACAGTTAAAAGGCAGGAAGGTTACATATGTGCTTCTCTGCCTTGCTCCAGCTGGGTGACACACTAATAGGTTTCTTATTCTGCTTTCTTCTGCTAAGAGACTGGAAGACATATGTCAGTTTTCCACCTTAACTGTGCATTTTCTAGTTTGTTTGGATTTATGTCATAACCTTAATGGGATTTAAATGGAATTTTTATATGTGAATAATACTCTGCATTAATGCAAGAACTTTAGGTTGCTGTGCTACAAGCTTGATTTGCATAAAGGTTTTTAAATACGAAAGAAGAATAGCCAGGCTATTGTCGATGGCAAAGTGAAAAAAAACAAACCCACTGGCACAATAGTAAGAGGAGAAGACAACACCCCCAAAACATTGGCTTGTGAAAGGGTTAATTCATTGACTCTTAGGTACAACTGGGCGTGAGAGAAGAGCCCAGAGGTCATGCTAGTCATGAATATTTAGTTGCTGGAGGGTCAAGGCTGGATTAAAAGGTGAAGCTGGAAAGTCAATGTCACAGGTTTATACTTTATCATAAAACATTTTCTGTTCTGGTGTACTGTCTGTGTTCTGAAAATGTAAATTTTCTGTCAATGCATAGCACACATGATGTTGCGCACGCCCCACGCAATGGGGTGAAGAAATCTCTGTTTCCTTTAAGTATGTTGTAGATTTTAAGATATCATCTACAAACAAACACAATAAGGTGTCTCACACTGAAAAGTGTGCTATTATGCAATTAAATATTACATATGTTTAATATACATTATATACATATACATATGTTATATATACATTATGTTGTCTTCCTATTTCCCAGTTATTTGTTTACCCTTGAGTACATCAATAAGAGTAGGAGAATACTTACACTTTTGGTATTGTTACTTCTTCGGAACGTGAATTTGGGGCACAGAGACTTCTGAAGATTTTTCCTGACAATTTTTTGGGACTAGCACTGCAGCTGTTACTCTTAGTCATTTGCCTTAAACCTTTTCCTCATCATCCATTTGGTTTTCCAAACCTCAACTGTGTGTGAGCAGTTCTGAGTTACTGATGGTTGTGCAGTCAGTGAACTTTCCTGCTGGCGTGTTATTCATTCTTAGTGTACCATTCTTGTTTTTAAATGAATTATGTATATAACACGCTTGGTGTACAGAGTACTCTGCATGTGAATAATAAAGTACAGTCTTTGCTCAGAAGAGCTGACAGTCTAAGGGATTGATCCAGTAAACACTTATTCATGGGTGATTTGCTTATCCTACTATCATGAGTAATCTGTTAATCTGGCCCCAAACTAATTTGATAACTAGCTGAAAAAACAATAGGACATACTAGGTAGTGCAGGAGCGAAGGGATGATACATGACAATACATTAATTCCTAGGAAGAAAAAGGTTAAACACAGGCTGGGTTTAGATTTAATTAACTTCTCTGTGCCACTGTCTGCATGGGAATGCTGTAAAGGATGGAGCCTGGGCTCTGGAATGAAGCATGTCAGGTTTCCTCCAAGCTTTACATTTTGCTGTATATTCAGCCTGGCCTCATGGCAGGCCACAGTCTTGTCTTGCCCTTATTATTTTTTTATGGTCCATCTCTGCAGTAAGTTCCGGAGGAGTCTTCTCAATGTTCTTTTAAGAGTAGCTGAGATTGAATATACTTGCACAGGTCTGAAGAGCGTTGGAGTGGGCTGAGCTAAACCATGCTGTTTGCAAACAGTGGAAGGGTGGTCAGTGGCTTGGTCAGAGGGAGACTTGGACTTCTTGTGAATAAGTTAGTTCCTTGCTCATGGGGAGCAGAACTGCAGCAGCCTGACTGTCATGCAAAAAAAGTTTTATCAGGGGGTGATACTACTTTGGAGTTGAGACCTGGCTCTTTATCTCATGAAGAAGCAGCATATGCAGTGCCAGTGTGCCAGAACACTGGTCTTGTGGTCTTTCCTGGGATTCCTGCAGAGTGGGGAGTTGAGCACTGAATTTGAGTTATGAAATTTTGTGTTGTTTCAAATGAGTTTAAAGCACTTTATCAGGATTGAGTCCTGGATAATCACTGATTGAGTATGGTTTGTTTCTGTTGAATAGTAATCTTTAGTTTGTACTTAAAGGTCCTGTTTGTACTGCTGTAAAGGATGCTTGGACTTGCAGAGACCATGGCTTTTGTATGGGTTCAGCATTAAAAAGGTGCAGTAACGTAAGAAGACCTTGGCAGAAAAAAAGCAAAAACCAAAACCCATGTATTTTGTCTGGGAGGTGATGGAGGGCAGATTATCAGTGGAGCTAGGGCAGTGAAGGGCAGAAGGGAAATACCTGTCAGTGGCTTTGGAAGCCCTTGGCTGATGGAGCTGGTAACATATGCTTACAGGCACCCTTGGAGCAGTTTCCTGGCTTCTGTTTGCGTTTTCTGTGTGATCTAGGTTAAAGGATCCTGACAAGGAAAGTCCACTTATAATTATGGACAAAATGATTATCTCAAATGATTATCCAAGATGCTCATTTCATCAACTGCTGTTGTTTGCAGCATGGAAAGGGTCACAGGTGGCTCAGAAATAATAATGTGGTATTTATGCAGCTGACCACTGTGCTGGAAAAGGGATAGATGCGTTTCACTGAGTGGGTCCCAGATGGAAAACTTCTCTTTAATGCAGATGTAAATCAATTCTATTCTTACTCTAATGTAGAAGTAAGTGGGAAAAATAAGCAAAGTATGTGAAAAGAATCAAGATGTTGTGCAAAATAAAATATTGATTGTAAAAATTCCAAAACAAAGCTTGCTTGCTGTCTTAAATTTTATCTCTCATATCTAGTACCCATATGAAAATATTTCTTCCTGCTTTTATATCAAATGAAACTAAAACTTCCCACTACAGAAAACTATTTTGTTTCCTTTAATTTTTTTCAGCAGGAAATATATATCTCTCAAAATCTGCAGGGATAAAAGTTTAATTATGTCTTAGTTGCTTGCTGTGATTTTGAAATCAGTGCTTTAGTCTGAATAAGCACTTGGTGGGTTATAAAATGACATGATGAATATTTCTATTTCTTGTGTTAAAATCTGGTTTTGGTAAAGTAATTGACAATAATGGAGTTGACACTGGATTAACAGGTGTGACCTGAAGTTGATATCAAGAATGTTTTTTTAAAGAAATGAATGAATGAAATTTTTTTTAAAGGTCCATGCTGTGGGAGAAAATATACCTGCAGCAGTAAGAATTCATCCACTCATCTTCTGCATGAAAATCAAGCTGCAGATAAAGATATGTGAATAAGCTAAAACCCACATAAGCACTTTTTATCTTGGTAAAATGTTATGAAGGCTAAGTTGTTGGACTGCATAGATATAACCTATAAAAAAGAAACCGATACAGAAATAAAAGTTTAGACACAGCTCATGTGAATAAGTCAGTCCTAAGAACAGTAGTCTTGATTCCATGATGAAAATGATGGATGAAACTGGTGGTCAGCACTGAAATGCTGGGGAGTTCCTGGACCATGCCAGGGTGAGGGACAGAATGCAGGGACAGCTCCAAGGAGAGACAGTGACATTGTTAATGGGTGGTGTTTGGGCAGATTAAATAAGGCCTGATACAGGTGACTTGGGTTGTTCTACAGCACACCCAAATCCTACAGAGTGCCTCCACCTCTAGTTTCTTAATTAACAAGTCTTTCTCCGAATGTAAATGTTTTAAGGGATGCTTCTGGGCTTGTGAATAGGCGACTTATATTGCCTCCCTTGCAGATACCCTCCTCAGACAGAGAGAAACAGGAATGAGTGTGTTCAGAAAGATTTCTTTTATGCTGAGAGATGATATTTCCATGTCATGAATCAGACAAACTTTTTCTCTGTGAATTTCCAGCCCCCTTTCAGCCTTGGACATCACTAAAAATGTACTTTAAAGATGGAAATAATCTCTCCGACTCCAGAATCTGAAAACCAGAGTCTCTAGGAATGAAATTAGGAGCCACTGCCCAGCAAGGATGAGAATCATCTGTACCACACTCTGAAAGTCTTGTCCCAGCTCCAGATAAAAGCTGGAGAAATGCAAGGGCTATGAATGCCCTGGCACAGCCTTTTGATTTGAATCTGATTCTTCATCACAGTAACTGGTGTTTGGCACATCTCTTTTACTGTGTTCCTTCCTATTATATGGGTTGTCTCAGAGAGACTGGGAAATGCAGAGATCGAAGGCTGAGGCTTGCTCCTGACCAGAAAGCTTTTAGAGTTTAGCTTCCTGCTGGGCAATCCTGATATATGAAGAATCAATTGTGCTAACTGCTTTAGGGAAAAATATCTAATCACTGCCTCAAAATATTTCCCCTTGGCTGCATTAGAGCCTTTCTTGTAAAAACTGAGGGGGGAAACAGGAGGGTGAACAAGATAGTAGCACTCTAAGAAACATTTTAAAGAGAAGAGTTTTTTGCTAGTTGTGGAAGTATTGAAATACTTGCCTCAGATCTCTGTAACTCACCCTTCTGTAACACAAACAGATTTAAATCCATCTCTACTAGATGGAAACCAGTTTTCTTATAACGTCCTGTGTGTCTGATCCCCAGTTTATTTCGAGAAACAGATTTCTTGCATCTTCTGTTTTGATCTTTAGAATTCACTGACAACCACTTACCTAATGAGCGTGTATGAGCCATGTAGCACAACATTCATGGCAGTCAGCTTGGTGTGTGTGAATCCATCCTACCCCCTCAGACAAAGTAATTGATGACAATGTGAAAGTCCCAAAAGTCCTTTTGTTAAGGCATTTTTTAATTTAGATATTGTTTCTAAATAGTGTTTTACAAGAACAGCTTGAGGGCTTTTGTTTGTTTTTCTTTTTTTTTAAATTTTTTAAAGGGTTTTGACAAAGATGTGATAGCAGAGAAATGAACAGAAATAAGAGAGTGCTGTAGGATCCCAGAGCCACTGCTAGAGCAGAAACATGGAGCTGGCTCATCCACCAGCACAAAGTGACTTCAGTCAAGCAATGGTGATTTGTGCCAGCTGGTGATTTCTTATTTCCTGGGAGCCCTTTGTTTTCAGTTCTGCATTTACATATTTGGCTTTTGTATGTTTACTGAACATGGGAGGATGTGTAAATTGGGCAAAGAAATAGAGAAATCGCTGGATAAAGGTCATGGGAGGGGGCATCAGAGGGTGACAGAACAGTTTTCAGTTCTGCTTGCATTTTCTCACGGAATACTCTTGCAGTTCTTTGCTTTCTTGCTGATTTCTCTAGTTGAGCTGTAGGTTTATAATGTCTACTTTAGGGCTGATTAACTGCTAGTAACAGAAGTTTTGTGTGCTTGTGGAGTTTGAATGGATCTTGGGATTTTGTATAGAATTACTATAACAGCCATAAAGAAGAAATATTATAAATAATATATTCAGAACAGGTCATGTATCAGTCTATAAAATAAGATCTTTTTTCATCAGTTTCTCTAGCTGCTCTTAAAAAGGTCTTAGAATGGAAAAAAACTCCTACCAGTTGACCAGTGGGTTATGGCCGGACTTCTTCCTCATTTGGTATTTCAGTGCCATACATAATTACATTTATTGTTAACAATTTCTTATTAACTCCTCTTAATTAATCTCCTCAGGGAATGTGTTTCTGGCATGTTGCTTGGTCTCCTTTCTAACACACTGGTAAACCTGCAGACATGTTGGAGTTTCAAATAATCTTTATGAGCTCAGTGATTATGTTATGATCTTAGGAATGGATACACTGAGAATATAGAAATAGAAATAAAAATGTGAAAGTAAAGGAAAAATAAAAGGAAAAGCAGAGACATTTTGACAACTATGTTTGAGGAATACAGTTATTTAGGTATATTAAACCATTTGATTTGAGCATTAATTGCTTGAACACAGGATTTTTTCTACCTGATTACTCTGAATCAGTGCTGAAATAAGTGGGATAAACTGCTTTCCCCTGGGATGGTGAATATGGTGGTGTTTAAAGAACTTTTAATAGGGATGCAATTCAGGCCTCAATGGATGCATAGATAAGAAGTGAGGTATGCTAAATATTAATCTTTTTGGCCCTTCCAATGAGGTCAGATTAACTCAAATTCATGCTTCTCAAAGAAGCTTTGGGCCAAACAGTGTACACTGACCTCCACTGCTTTAATTCTGATAGTTGCATCTTGGTTTTTAAAAATTTTTAAATTTTATTGATTTTTACTTTGCAATTCTTGTTTTTTGTTTTTGTTTTTTTTTAAATCTCAAAATAGGAAAAGAAAACATTCAGAAGAAATCTGAGTTTGAGGAAGGTTTTGTACAGTTTTAGTTAAAACCTCATAGCACACAGAACTACCAAGTTAAATCAAGAATGTTCTGGTGAGGACATTTTTTTGTGACTAAAACCAGTAGGAAAAACATGCTTTCATAACTGAAGCAGCAACTAAATAGGCAATGAAAGAAGTCAGAGTTTATGTTTGAATTCTGGTAACCCAGTACCAAAAGGATGGGTCTTTATGTTGCTGATAAAAATTAAACAAGAAATATATCTTCTTTTCCAATTCCTAGAAGTCAATTATGTGATTTCTTACAATCAAGTCAGGTACTGTTACAGAAAGCTGAGCTCTTGTGACTGTTCCAGACCTGTTTGATGTTACTGGGCAGCCTGCCAAAGTCTCCTTTTTGTATGCCAAGATGGTAATTATTGACACTTCATAGGGAAAGGGTTTCAAGGAACTCACATCAATATTTCTTCCACAGTCAGAAACTGGAAATGCTGCTACAGTAAAGAGATCTTGAAATCCTTGGGGATTATATTCCTGGACTGAATGAATACTAGAGAGTACTAAGAAAGTTAACCTCAGGCAGACAAAACAAAGCCAGTTTAAATCTCACTGCAGCAGAACTTGGGCAGAACTATTTGAAGACAATAAATCTGGTGAGGAGTGGGAGTGGCTGAGAAAACTTTGTATGTGCAACATACTGTCTTTCAGGGTTGAAGGTATTTTTTAAATCAAAACTAGCACTCAGGAAGGGACTGAGAAGCTTGACTTTACAACTCAGGAGTCTAAGTCACAGAGCTCAGGGGGAAGAAGCACCACACACTAAGAAGGTTGAAGCCATCCTTTTCTGTGCTATCAAGGTTTTATACCACGTTTGTGTGTGGCATTTGACTACTTATCTCAGGTTTTCCTCACAGTCTCAGGAGTCAAATCAATTTGGTTTTGTAAGTGAGGTTTCTAGGGTGAAGGAAGGATGACTCATTGAGTGAGCAGATTTTAGACCAGAATGTGAGGTTTCTGGTCATTCTGATCCCTTTCAGGTGTGAATTTTAGCACTGGCATGAGCTGTTGTGCTGGGCTCCTCTCCTGCTTATGTGAAATGGGAGTGCTTCCCTACTGAGACTGCCAGCTTCACAGAGGGGTGCAGAAGTTTATGTAGATTGCCATTAAGAGTTCACACTTGGTCAGCCCTTAGCCACAGTGGTTCTAGAGGCAGGATGAGAGCATTGGGATTGTTCGTTCTGGAGAAGAGATACATCAGGCATACATCATAATACCTTCCAGTACCTAAAAGGCCCTACAAGAGAGCTGAAGAGGGACTTTTTACAAGGACATGTAGTGATATGACAAAAGGCTTTACAGTGAAAGAGACCAGGTTTAGTTTAGTAGTTAGAAAGAAATTTTCCCTATTGGAATGGTGAGGAACAGGTTGCCCAGAGAAGCCATAGCAGTGGAAGTGTTCAAGTTTGGATAGGGCTTTAAGCAATCTGGCCTAGTGGAAACTGCCCATGGCAGAGGGGTTGTAATGAGATGATCTTTAAGGTGCCTCCCAACCCAAATCATTCTATGCTTCTGCAATTTCTCTCCTACATTGTTACTTGAATGCTTTAGATACTTGCAGATGGTTATCACATCCTGTCCCCTGCTCACTGCTTTGTCAAACTCCATATGCTTAAGGAGATGCTTAACTCATGTTAATCATTCCCTACATATCCCAATGTGTGTCACTTGTAATGCTAGCAAGTAATTCCATAAAAAGCAGAAATTATCAAGTTTGAATTCCTGCTGATATTAGCACTTGGGTCTGCTGATTTCTGTTTAAAGTGAAACTCTAATTTCAGTCTCTGCCTTGGTCAGAACTGCAAGAAGCTGTCTCTTAACTTGCTTGAAAATACCAAAAACACTTAAGCAATTTTCAAATTTGTTTAAAGTTACATAGTAAAAGTTACTGAGGAGGGGAAACAGACTGACAGACAGGAGGCTGAAGAGATAAGGTGAGTTGTGTGTCTTATTTATTTAAGAAACCCTCGGAAAAAGTTCGAAGGACAAGTTTATATGGTAACTGTTACATATTTTCATTTATATGACAGATGTTACGTTTTCTGTATCTATGCTGAACATCTTCATTGCAGTGCTAACCCCAGCAGCTAGGCTGAAGCCATACCATTTCAGGACATTTCAGCTTAAAGCTCAGCCCAAGGAATAAGAAAGGCTTAATAGAAATAATTAGCAACTGCATGTTTTAAGGCAAGTAATAACTGATGATGATTTAGGCTGAGAAGTGCACCTTTAGCCGTGGTGGCTCAGGAGCTGAGCCGTGCAGATCAGAGGGCTGTGCAGTGTGACAGTGAGGGTCAGGCAGGGACAGGGACCCTGTCAGCACCCAGGCCAAGCCATCTCCTGTTTTGCAGCTCTGTGCCAGCAGCTCTGGGCATGTGCTGTCAGCAGCAGTGTTTGTATTAGCACAGGATAGTCAGGTCTTTCCTGCTTTATGAGCTGGAAGGTCAGCTACACTTGAGCTTCAATCTACTATCCCCTGCCCTCCATTAAGTCAGCTGCCTGAAGCTTAAAGCACAGTTTAGTCTGTGATAGAAACTTATGGGAGTCTGCTCAGGGGCAGCACTCAAGCTATACCTCAAACTAATTCCACAATCCCCACGAGACTGCTGGGGTTTCTTGAGGAAGACACCTGATGCCAAAAATGTGTCTGTGCAGCCTGGAATAGTTCTTTATGGTGCCATAACAGGAGGCTGAAAAATTCATAGGATTATCCCAGGGATGTCTGTGATGGGGACAAACTATTTTACTGAAAGGGGCCATGGATTTTGTTATTGGGGAGTAACAAATGAGTGTGTAGTGATCACTCTTATCAGTGCTAAGAGCAATTACATTTCTGTAATTTAAAAAATTTGCTGACCAGCTCTGTGAAAAACTCTAACAAAGAACTAGACAAGGGGGAGAGAAAGGTGGTGATGCTGTCCCTACAGAAATAATAGGCTGTTTTAGGTCCTTGGCAACAGCCTAAGCTGCTGGACTTGGCACCAAACCAGGAAAGGGTTAGCACCCAGGCTGGTGAAGGGGAGGAACTATTTCAGAAAGTGCTTTCTGCTCAACTCTCAGCCTGCCCTGGGCTGTTTGCTTGTGCTGCAGCAGGGCCTCAGCTTTGCCCTGCGTTCCCGGGAGCTCCAGGGGCTGGGGCACCACCTCCAGACAAGGAGCTTGGTGTGGTGGGCACTGAGTTACTGAGAAAGCCTTGGCCAGGTCGCCACCAAAGATGACAAGGGACACGTTGCACCCCATGGCATGCCTCCTTCTCCTCTCTCCGTTTTTTTTCTTCTCTCCTTTAAAATACACTAGCCTGGTTTTCCAAACAGAGAGCAGCAAAATAATTCTGCTCCTAAGTGTTTCTTAGACTTCTGGCTTTGCACTAAGTTTAGTGAGAAGTTCATAGCCTAATGAAGAGACAGGCCTAAGTATTTGCTTTGAAACTTCATATTTGTGAGCTGCTACCAACCACAGTAAAATCTAATGGGGTTACATGCTGTACATTACATTGCCATGTTGTTCTAGTTAAAGTAATTAAAAGTGTTTGTGCATTAAACAACAAAACAAATTGAAAAAAAGAAAAGGTGCTAATCAGCTGTGTTTCAAATAAATTCAGACAGAAAAATGATGCTGTCTAAATGGTTTGGAATAGTCAGGCCTATTCTATTACATGTCTGTACCAGCAGGATATAACAAAGGTAAAGATTTAAGGCAATTTTGACACCTTAAAGAGAACTGTTAGCACTGCATAGACTTTCAAATCCAAAGAGGATTCAGCCTGTTCACTTACTGCCTTCCACATCTTCAAAGGACCATGACTCTTTTTTAATCTTTCTGCTTTGCTGTGAAGCCATAGGAAGTTATTGACTTTACAGGCAGTTTTAGTACACAATCAAGCAAGAAAAAATGCTGGTGTACTCTGAGGCTGAGTTCAAATCTTTGTCTCTTTGTGTCACTCCCCTCTCTGTGCTGGAGCAGAATTTAAAAGTGTGGAACAGATGGTGAGCTGTTATACAATGTTTTGGTTTTTGACCCCCTTGTTGAGCCAAGATTCTCTGAAGACTTTCAGTGATGCTTTGGCTACCTCACACATTTTCCAAATGTAGTTGGAAGAAGTTTTCCACCATAATATTGCTTGATTATAATTAGATACAGTTTGAACTCTGGATCTGAGCTCTGACATTGTTCTTCTTGGAAGAGCTCTGGGGTAAGTGAAGGCTGGAGGTCTGCCAGGGAGTGCGTTTCCTCGCTGGTCAGTGTCTCAGCGAAGTGCTGCCTACTTTTCTTTCAGGCCAAATGTAAGAGCACTTAAATTTCCATTTGTTTAATGCCAGAAGGTGCTATTAGAACTGATGCTTAAATCACCAACCTCCTTGGAAAAACTGGAAAAGGAACTTAGACCATGTGTTTGAATGGGTTTTTCCTGAGCTCTGGGAGCATGGACCTCTCCCCAGTTTTACTGGGGCAAAGAGCTCAAGTTTCTCTGCCCACCAAGAAGGAGATAGAAGAAGAAAAGGAATAGAAAGCCAAAAATCCAGAAGGGCAACTGCTGGGACTGTGGCCCCAACTGAGTGATCTTAGAGGCCCTACGACCCACGGTGGGCCTTGACTTGAGGCTGAAGTTGTCTTTCACCATATCCAGTGTGAGGGGAGAAGGACTTTGTGTCCATCCTCATATTTGCATCTGTGTGAAACAAGCTTTCACAAATACCCCTTCCTCAGAAATCCTGAATATTAGCAAACAATTTGGGCTAATGTCCAATTAATGTAGATCCTAAAATAATTAAAAATAAGTATGATGAAAAGTCTCAAAACTCCCACACCAAACTATGCAAAGATCAAGAATTCAGTTTTGCATCCTGATCCTGACTGTACTTCAGTAATGGAACAAATCAGCTCGTCTGGGTCCTGCAGCTCCTAGGGTGACACTAGCCAAACTTTCCTCCCAAGACTACTCATGGCACTATATTTTTCAACTGTATGAGGTACCCAGAAGAAGGGGCTCAACTGGATATTTTTTCTCATTCTTTTATTTGTTTTCTTGTCATCTTAGCACCTGAATGGTTCCTTGGAGAACCATTAAACTTAAAAACGTTCTGTACTAAATTGATAGAACTGCTGCCCTTTAGCTGAAGCTTCTGATGAAGTCTAAACAATAAGACATCAAAGTACATTAACATAATTTAAAGGCATAAGGTCCTAAAAATATACCAGTGATGACAAGCAGTCACTTGTTCTGGATGTCCCCATTTTGGGACATCTAACCTGAGACATTTAGAATTGTCTTGACTATATGCTTGAGCTAGGTGCTCTTGTAACATTCATATAGTGAGAGGTTTTAGAATGGAAATATTTAAAACCCTTCAATATTTTGAAATCTTGAACCATAAGTTTAAGAAATGTATTAATTACATAAAAATAACTGAAAAGTAAGG
Source organism: Pardalotus punctatus (assembly GCA_013400915.1). Taxonomy (NCBI): domain Eukaryota; kingdom Metazoa; phylum Chordata; class Aves; order Passeriformes; family Pardalotidae; genus Pardalotus; species Pardalotus punctatus. The sequence continues at coordinate 83,368 of VZTX01022515.1, read as the reverse complement.
GTTCTGTTTTATCCAGGTCTTATCTAGCATTTGTCTTCTCTATGTAGAAGTCAGGACAAGCAGCATTAATTACATTTCCAAATGTTTCTAAATTTGGAGGACTTTTTTATACCAGTTGAAAATAATATGAATGAAAGACTAAAAGCCTGTCTAAACATGTTCAAGGGATAAAAGTGTTAATATCTACTGGAGCTTTACTTAATGTTGGAGGAAAATCATTGTGAAATTAAAAATAGTCTAATGAAAACACTTGGGAAGCACAAATACTTACAGAATCTACTGATGATAGCTCTATTTTCATGGGATGAAATTATACTCTGCCCTCTATAAAAATGAAAAAAGCCCTAACACTGCAACAAGAAGACAGAACTTTTTTTTTTTTTTTTTTTTTGGTATCATGAGAGCTAAGCATTGAAAAGGGGAAGTTTTAGAGAAAAAAGTTTAACACACAGCTGAATTGGACCAAAGGATTTGCTGTCATCTCAAGGACCTTTGGAATCTTGCTTTTGCGATTCTCATGCCATGAGAAAGTCAGAGAAAGGGATTCTGTTAGAACTTTTATTTTCTCTCTCTTGCAATTTTTCACATTGAATGTGTGAGCCTCAAAGGATTGAATTTGAGGAGGATTTGAATGAGAACAGAATAGTGCTTTGCTTTATAAGGTTAAAGAGATTGCATTTAGTGAGCTGCAAATTAAAGGGTTTGTCTTATGAGACAATAATCCAAATTATTGCTTTAAATGCCATCAGGATGGAGGCAGGCTCAGTTGGAATGAGGTAGGAAGCCGTATGGCTGTGGTATTGTTACATATTGAGGACAGGAAGCCACATGAAAGCTATGGAGCACTGCTAAATGGAGACAAGAGTAGTGTTTCATTGGTCCCACAGAAATTCTTATTTGTTTACTTGTATTTTTATAGTTTTTTAATAGACCAGGACATGCTTTCTTTCAACTTAATGATCCTCTGCATCACATCTTTAAATATCTAGGATTTCCAGAGTCCAATTGTAAAACAAAAAAATCAAACAACTTTTCCCCTTCATTGAAAGCAGCAGAATATAGGAGACTGATACAATATGCTCATGTTTGGGTTTCTGATAATTCACCTTAGGATGTCAAAACTTTATCAGCCTTTGACATCCTGAAGAAAGAGCCCCAGCTGTGGGCTTCTGCCCTCTTTCATTATTAGCCTTGTGTCCTTGGCCTTTTCTGACTTGCATCCATGCCACCATCCTCCTGCATGACCCAGTCTGGGGTGAGCTGGTAACATTTTGCATTTATTGCTAGAATTCTAGTTTCTGTCTTTTACTTTTCAGCGAGAGACCTGGGGAGAATTCATTTAGTTCAGCTGAGGCATTAGCAGCCTCCTCTCTGACAGCCATTACACTATCATGACCTGTCCTGCACCTCTAACACTGATCTATTCATAGCTCTCATATCAGCATGCTGGGCAGGTTTTTACGCTAAATCATCTTTCTTCACTGGTCCCTACTTATACTGCAGCAAATAAAAAGGCTTAGATTAGTGCAACGGGCAAATGGGTCTCTTTATGTCCTACCATCTCAATGTGATTTTCTGAGTGAATTAAATGGATGGACTAGCAAGGCTGGCCCTGAGACAGACACATGCTGTGGGGAAGCTGTCCCACAGAGGGAACCTTACTCTGCCAGGTTGTTCAGTGTTTTGTGATATTGACTAAGTGAGGTCAGTGAAATGACTTCCCCTGGTGACGGTGAGCAATGTCTGAACATATGGCACCAGAGGTAAACCATCACTTAAGACAGCGCTGTCCCGAAATTGCCTGGCCAAAACTCCCAGTACAGGGGGTAGGCAGATCTTCAGTGAGGAACTGGCCTGGTTATCCCATGTGGTCTGTGGGAGCAGAGATCCTACGGGCACAAACCTCAGCCAGGGACCACAGGCTGCAGCAGCTGCACCGGCAGGGAACAGCAAGCCAGCCCTGCCTCCGAGCAGCTTACCAGGATGAGCAAGGAAACAACAGATGGAGACAGGCAGACGGAGGAACACCAGGAAACACAGAAAATATTAGTCAGCATCATATGCAGTGACCTCAGCATAGCAAAAGTCTAAATGTTGTCAAGTCTTTTGTAGGCAGCCCAGAAATGGAGGGCTTTAAAGATAATGCTGAAGGGAAATAATGAATTTTTTCATAGAAATTTGCAGAGAGTGGCTCCTGAGCATCTGGGGGAGTGGAAGACAAAACATAAATGTGTTTACAAATTTATTCCGAGAACCTTTCAAACTGCCTAGTGGAAGATTTTATGGGTGGGAGCCTTTGAAGAGGCTTACTCTTGGTTCAGGGTGTGAAGAGATGGTAGAAGGCCTGGAGATAACGCAAGGACAACCTTCTCCAAAAAGTGATGACCTTTAAAACATCAGTCTGGATAGATACGGGTGAAGAAAATGTACATGTGAGGGCTAAAAAAAAAAGAAGATACACTTTTTGGAAATACTGAAAGAAAAGGGAAAGGAAGGCATTATCGGACTTACTGGTGAAAAAACAGGGAAGATTGGTGTGTGCACAGGTGGAAGGTACCACATGAGCATCCCAGTGTTTTTTCTGGCACAGCTAGTTCAGGTCACAAGCTTGCTCTGTTGTTTTAATGAGAAGGGAAAGAAAGAAAGAAATATGTAGCTGTATACAACCCAGAAAGAGTTAATGTCCTGTCTGCGTAAAAGAGAGAAAGGGCTCAGAGAAATGTCACAGTTGACAATTTTCCTCCTGGGCTGAAAAACAATTGGAAGTCCCAGAAAAAGCGGGTGACAGGGTGAATTTCTGAAGCACTGGTGGATGATATTGAAAGAGACCTGAAAATTATAGAGAACAAGACCAGAATGTGGTGAATCTTAAGCAGGGTAGACCCATGTAGGCAATAGAAACACAGAGGAAGAGAAGCAAAAATAACTCATTGGCAGCCCCATTCTAATGAGGAAGAGTGGGAAGAGAGGAACAGCTGGGAGCGGAATCAGCTAAGATCTCCACAAGGAGTAAAGTAGGAGAGGCTTTTGGCAAAGCAGCATTAGACTTGGAGAAATCCTTGTTTGTGTGAGAGTCATGATCTAGACAGACTAAAATTTGGAAGGTAAAGAAGAGATGCACTGACAGATGAGAGAGAAGAGCAACTGATACAAGATGAGGGACAGCAGAATGGCAAAAACTAATAGCAGTGATGGTGTGTGAGAGTGGGGAGCGAGGGTAGGCAAGCACTGCGGATTGTGTGGGCAGGCAATTAAACCAGCGCATCTTTCAATTCAGTTTCAGTTTGGATTCTGTGGCAACAGAAACCATTCTGGTTTGACACTCTTTTGAGCTTGATAACATTTCAAAATACTTGTGTAGGCTCAGCTCCTAGTCAAGAAAAATAAAATATTCAAATCAATTTATTGCTAGTGGTAGTTCAACTTCCTGGAGGTAAAAATTGATGTGATACTCCAAAAAGACAGTGTTAGAGAAGGGTGGTGATAATATAAATGGGGAAATGTAGGCAAGGGAGGGAGAGGGATAAAAATGGAAATGAGAGGAGGAAGAGACTGAGATGACATCCTTGGGTGGTAGCAAATAGATTGGGTTAAAAAAGAAGGAAGATAAAAAAAGCCTTTAAAAAATGCTGTGAAGATTTAAGATAAATAATGTTTGGGAAAAATTCCATTCACAAAGAGTGCAAGGGATGTATACACCTTTTATGCAGCTAAGTAAAATGCAAAACAATGAAGCTGAAAACCAAGTCTGAGAAAAAAAGCAAAGCAACTCCTGGAAGAACTGTTAAATAGAAAAGCACAAAAAAAGCAAATGTCATCATAGACAAAGTCACAAAGGTAAAAGTGACAGAGTTGCTAGTTCAAGCAAGCACAGGCTCTTATTTTTACATATTTTGTAATTTAATATAACCTAATGATGTCTCAAACTCAAAACAATTCAGGTAATTCAAAGCTAATCCTTTGAAGACTGTAGGAATACAGTATATACATACATTCTCTGAAGCATTCATTTGGCAGGGAGCCTGGAAAATCCTGGTGTTTTGTGAATGCTCACATGTAGCAGTGTGCTGCCAAAATTTCAACAAGATGGTCTGACACAAATTTGCCATTGAATTGATGGCACACCTAGTTGGCAGGCAGGATTAGTTGGAAAAGAGAAATTATTTTCAACAGGGAATTCTGAAAAAAAATCCCAAGACCCTCAAGCCCAACACCTTTTACTCAGATTTTCTCACAATTTAAGCAAGGAAACAAACAAAACCTTGAACCAAGAGCTAAAGTACTTGGGGATCTTGAGAAATTAATTTTGTTTATATTCCCAGCTTTTTATTAATGTGGGTGTGAGTGGTGTTTCCCTGGTGCTCCTGAAACACGTGATGAAGGAAGGGCCTGACACCTTAAATCTGGAAACCAGATGAGCTTTTGATATTTTAGGTTTTTGACTTATTTCTATTATTTTTATTTACTGTCTTGAAAATTTTTGTTTGAAAATTCAAGCATTCAACTTAATTATGGTCACTGATAAGTTTTGCAAGTCTTGTGTTTCAGAGGAAACGTAGGGGGTAGATGACAAACGTAGGAGAGGGTTTTATGGGGTTAGAGAGACGCTGGTTCTTGGAGAGAGTGCAGGAGAGCTTGTGGGGGAGCTGCTGTAAATTATTTTCAATTTTAAATGTCTAGGATTTGGTCATCTTGTTACCAAATGTCTGAAATACTGGGATATTGTGAGATATTTTGAGCCAGCAGCTATGTTTGGCATGTCAGAAATCTTCATTAGACAAGACAGAGATTTATAATTCCAGCTGGATATGGAAATCTATTAGGAAAAAATACTATTCATGGTTGATTTGACTGGGCTACCATAGTGGAATGAAAGGGACTTTTCTCCTACTGGCTTTAGAATGGCAAGAAAATTGTATAGCTCTCTTTCCTGATTCCCTCACAGTGGCTACTTGCTTAATTTGTCAGAAAATGTTGCAGGCTCAAGAGACACCTGCATGCCCCTGCAAGGCAGATTCCTGTCCTGCAGAACAGTAAAGAAGTGTCTGAAAAACAGGGCCTCCCGCAAGAGGATGCTCTGATGGAGGCACCAGTGCCTGTGAGGTTGGCTCCAAAGGCAATGTCATGGAGGAGAGAGCTGAGGGACATCCCTCTCTGGCAAATACGAGGTGGGGAGGTAGTAGCAAGCTAGAGGCTGGAGTATCACTTCTGAAGGGTAATGTAAATACTTTGAGGAGGCTATAGAGCTTAGTGGATCCAAGACTGAAAAGCTATTCTTATTTTCATACTATAAATAATGTAGAATATTTAACAATGCCTTAATATTGATGCTGGTGGAATACTGGTAAGCATTACTTAGCAAGTCAATGAGAATAATGTCAGACAAAGAGGTAGAAATCTTTTATCATAGATATATAATAATATTTTGCTATCACTGTTGAGGGCTCTTGCTAGCCTCTAGAAGGCAAGTTATTTTCCATGCTGATTACCTCAGGATTAGTGTCAAGTATTGTTAATTTCTTGTATCTCTGCATATACATATGCAAGTAGATACGTTAATACAGTATTACATTGTATTGTTTAAAAATGTATAGAGATGCCCTCTGGTCCAGCTTCTGTGTGGGACAGTAACAGTTGTATTGCTTTATTTATATCATTCTGGGACATGCTTGCTTTTAGAATTTGGGGCTAATAACATTTGAGAATGAAAAGATTTAGCTTTCTAATGGAATAGGATAGGATTCTTTGGATAGGAACTGGGTGTTGAAATTTGGAAATGTTCATTTTCTATGTTGATTTTACATTGTGTTTAAGACCTTGGGCTTGAAAGCTTGAAAGTTCTGTGTTTGTGTATTATTGAGGTGATATTGTCTTCAATTTAGTTCTAATGTGATTAGCCTTTGTCTCTTAAAATATTTTACTAGCCTACCACATTAAGAGAAATGTTGAATTCCTCTATAGTTCAAGCAAGCATTTTTTGGGATTGCATGCACATGTTTCAGAGCTTTAAGAGTACACACATTCACTCACATAATGTGCATGACTGACCAGGTCATGCATAGCTGTTTGTGGGTGTATCCATCCTGACATCTGTGTCTTCTTGCAGTCTTCTTGCAAAGGCAGTTGGAGACCAAAGAGTAACAGCTGAAAGAGGAATCAAACGAGCTGGGTCCTGATTGCTACAGAACTATTGAGCAGGGCCAAATAATTTAATCTGTTCCCCCTTTCAACTGCTGCCACCCTGTTCAGCTGGACTGTAAACTGAGGCAACTCTCTCCTATCAGGCTGCTCTATATCACAAGATTCCTGTCTCAGGTAGGGTCTCTGGGCACTATCATATTCTAGATAATTAAATATATCTCATGTTTTAAAATTGTTTCCAATCAAATTTTGCATTCAAGAATTATTTTTTTTTAATTCTGGCTGTATGTAAGGTAATAATTACTTACAATTATACTTGATATTATTTCTCTAGAAGCCAATGGGTTATATCAGTGTCACAGAGCTCATTTAGCTGTTTTATATTAGCTTTTTGTGAGAATTTTAAAGAAAGAATTATTTGGAAAGTAAATAGGAAACCCTCATTTTAAGATAGGAGGTTTTGCTGTGAGGTCAGCTGTGCTGCATGGGCAGGGATGTAAGTGAAACTCCAACAATACCTGTTATAGAGGAGCTATCTCTGTCAACAAACCATCTCCTTCCATCTTCCCTTGCTCTACTCCAGAGTAAAACAGAATTTGAACTTCAGAAAGGACCACAGTTCCTCTGGGGTTTGTCAAATCTGTAAGAAAAAATGAATCTTTATGAACAGATACAAGAGCTACTAAACATCAGTAGCCTTTGATTGTTTTTATAGCACAATAAGGATCAAGTACTCGCCCTGCACAGCTCCAGTAGCGGCCTGAGATAAACCTGAGATAAACCCTGTACTTTGGCTAATGTGCTCATTGTTTTAGTAGCTCTTTTGAGACCTGAAGGCTTGAACATACCCAGATGTTGTGACATGTCCTGTGCAGGGCAGTCACTTGGAAGACTAGGATTGGCTGCTATGAAGAGGGATACAGTCCTGCACAAACACGGGTGAGAAGGGCTGTGCAGCAAGTCAAATGCACAATTTTTCACCCACAGATCATTGAAGGGACCCAGTTATGTTGCACCACTGTCTGCCTACAGGTAGATCAAATCTTCCACGCTTGGACTTTACTGAGTGATTTAGAACATCTTTTTCAGCGTTAGAGTGCTGTGGTTTTCTTTATTTGAACAATGAAATGTAAGTTCCTATTGTAAGGTGACTCTAACTCTACCAGGCCTATTTTGTCTAAAGCTGGTGTAATACAGCCTCTCATTTAAAAAAAAAAACAAATGAACTTAACTTATTCTGTGGGAGCAAAAATATATTCTCCAGCCAGATCACAGACAAAGTGCTGATTCAATGGGTCTGCAGAAGATGATTAGGGAAGAATATATGGATCACATTAAACCAGCAGAAGACAAATTGAATACGAACTAAGGCTGCTGGAATAGGCTTGCAATCCAGGTTTTCTGAAGGAGGATTTCAGAATCAAACAGAAAGAGTAAAGCACTGGGGTGTTTATTACCCACTGTTCCTCTCATGACATACATGGTCAATGGAAGGTAATGAATGATACTAACCTTCAGGTGAAGAGTCATGGAAGAAGGCTTCCTCTGTGGATATTTAAACTCTATGAAACCAAAAGCCAGTGTTATATGCTTCCCTGTTAATCTAACTGGATTCTTGTGGAAAAGACGGTGCAATGCTCACAAGGGCAAGGCACAGAGCCCCAGAGTGCAGCAGGATACACCTCCGTGAATCTCACACTTCATGGGCATGACATAATGAAGGAGAAAATAAAAAGGGTTGCAGACCAGTGCAGAAACAAGACAGATCTAATCCTAGACAGTAGTATATGTCAGAGAATCTGCTAGAAATTGGTGAACAGAAACAAGAAAGTAATTTTCCTCCAACTACAAATAGCAGTTGGATGAAATATCTATAGCCTCATTGTGTGGCCCAGTGGGTTTTAGAGTCTTTAGTCCAGTCTGGTTTAGGTGTGGAGTTGGGAAGAGAACGAGAAAAGATTAAATTTCCCACTTATCTAGCATCCAAGGAAACTTCGGAAATGCCTGAGCAGACAAGCATGTTGTCCTGAGATATTGCTGGGTGTGCAATAGCTAATGAAAACTTTATTTCATGGCTTTTAAAATCTACAGATGTCATTGTTTGCAATTCAAACATCTACAGGAAAGACTTGGAAATCTGTCAATGTCACACTCAGTTAATAGAAGAAGAAAAAAGTATCTTATCCTGAGCTAACATCCTCAGTCCCTTTGTATTTCTGCTCATTTCAAGCACGTCACCTAGTGATGAAAGTGCGACTTATATCTGAATCAAAGAGTTGCAGAAGAGAGCTTTGGAAAGCAATGAACTCAGGCTTTCTCAAGATGTTCAGACAACATTGGCCCTTCTTCCCCCATCTTTTAGGTTTCAGACTAACAGGAAAGCTTGCATTTTCTAAAAGTATGGGGTTTTTGGATAGGGATGGAAGGAGAAGATGACAATATTCACAACCTGTGGCTTGTTAGAGTGGAAAAATTTCAGTGTTTTGTGACATATTTTTATTTTTTGAGAAAAGAACCACTCTACAAATTGCATGGGTTTTTAGTAGAGACCCAATTCTTACATTGTTCTTTTTATTTGTGCTCGAGGAGCATTCCCTTTAGTGTGATTAAGGAACAATTGGATTAATTTTGCATTGTGGTAAATAGCATGGCATTCTTTTCATGGAGTTTCTGGTTCTGCAATTACATTTCTGCAGCACTGTCTAGCAGTCATGAAAGATTAGCTGTGTTTTCTTCTTCTGCCACGCAGTTCTCTAATCTGGAACAAAAATAGATCAAGAAGTGCAGCTTTGTAGATTGTATCAAATACTTTTGTGTGTTGCTTTGTGACTGTTGGGTCATTCTTGGATACATAGGGTTGACATATATCTCTATAAGAATTATTTCCGGAAATATGTACTGTGCACTGTCACAGGGGTGTTCTCTTTCTTCCTTTTAAGTTCAAATTTCATAATTAGAACGAGATGAACAATAGCATCCTCTCACAGAAGAATAAAGATGTGCTCGACTCCTTTTCTACTGCCTTTGAAAGATGAATAAATGGGTATTTTCTGCAGCCTTGCTTAATCTTCTGTTCCTCTTCACACCTTGCTCCATTTTTGAGTATTTCAATAGGGATGCGTGAACAGCTTAGATAAGAGTCAATTCCAGAAAGAACTTCAAAAGAAAATGGATGAGGCTAGGCAGCCTGGAGAATTCCTTTGGAAAACAAAATGCAAGTGTATTTTAGAATGTATTGGTAGAGACCTTTGTTTCATTGTAATTTTACTTTTCCTGTGTATATGCACCTTCCTTCCTTGCTTCCCTGTTTGTCCCTTTTCCTTTCCTTTCCTTTCCTTTCCTTTCCTTTCCTTTCCTTTCCTTTCCTTTCCTTTCCTTTCCTTTCCTTTCCTTTCCTTTCCTTTCCTTTCCTTTCCTTTCCTTTCCTTTCCTTTCCTTTCCTTTCCTTTCCTTTCCTTTCCTTTCCTTTCCTTTCCTTTCCTTTCCTTTCCTTTCCTTTCCTTTCCTTTCCTTTCCTTTCCTTTCCTTTCCTTTCCTTTCCTTTCCTTTCCTTTCCTTTCCTTTCCTTTCCTTTCCTTTCCTTTCCTTTCCTTTCCTTTCCTTTCCTTTCCTTTCCTTTCCTTTCCTTTCCTTTCCTTTCCTTTCCTTTCCTTTCCTTTCCTTTCCTTTCCTTTCCTTTCCTTTCCTTTCCTTTCCTTTCCTTTCCTTTCCTTTCCTTTCCTTTCCTTTCCTTTCCTTTNCCTCTCCAGGAGGGTGCATGATGCTTTAAGATCATGCATCTGTGACAAAAGAAGCTGTTTCCCCTCTATCTCACGCCTGTGCATGTTCAGAGGAGTACAAACTTGCACATTACTTACGCAGTTGTTTCCATTTGGGAGCATGGGGGACTTAGCAGAGTCACTCTCGTTACTGTTAATGGGATTTGTTCAGCAAAAGTCTTGTGCAAGACAAATCTTTTCAAAAGAGAGAATTTCTTCAGAAGTACAGATAGACCTGGTTAAAGATTCTTTTTATGAGGTATAAGGCAAGATCTTAGAGCATATCTAACAATTAAAGATTGTGAACACCTTTTCACCAGTTAAAAGTCTTAATCTCACCATTATAGCCATAATTCCATTTGGCTAATTACTTCCTGCTGTGTAAAATTCTTCCTATAATTTTACTTAAAGGTATTTTTATGCTTGTCTAAAATGACTATGCAATGTTATTGCATAATTTTTAAAGCTGAGCTCCTCAATTATCTACAAAAATATTTGCCAAGTAAATGTTTCTGTGAAAATCGTCATGATCCATCAAGTGATTTACTCCATGAACAGTATTTGCAGAGCTATGCAGCTGGTTGATTACTACGAAAAGAAAAATTACTCTAATAAATTAGTTGAGAAAAAAAGGTAAAAATTAATTAAGATAATGTGTATGTTGGACAATATTTGTCCAGCTGTTGTTCAAAGGCTATCAGCTTCCATTTTGGTGAGTTTACATGCTGGTAAAGCAATTCTTCTATAAATAGTTTCGAATTTATCCTGTGATCTGCCATCCCTACTTGAAAAATGCTGTATAAATGATCATAATTATGATTGTAAATCAAACCCTATTTTAATTAGGAGCAAAATTTAATAGCATTTGAACAAGTAGGGCAGTGGGGCTGTAGATGAATTGAGTGTCGTGTGGTCTGATGTGTGCACTTTGAGATAACGTCTAAGTTGTTCAGAGTCTGGGAATAATGTCTGGCTTCTGGATGCAATTGTTTGCTTGTTCTTTTTGTAAAGATGCTAAGTTTCCCCAAAACTGGCAATAGTGCAAATACAAATCATTGCAAGAAATTTGTCAAGTTCAGTAGACAGTATTTCCAACCATCACATACCTCAAGACTTACTTTTATGAGTTGTTTTGTTGCATTGTCCAAAATATAAAGTGGATTACAAGAGTTTTGTTCATTCTGTCCTAAAACATGCTGTATGACTTATTTCAACACCATTAAATGGTACAGTAATAGAGAAGGATTTTGCTCCGAGTCTTCAGAAGTTTTACCAATTACAGGTGAGTAGAAATTAGAATGTAACTGGACATTCTTTTATGTAAATTTAAGCATACTACTATTTTTTTATTTTAAAAAATCAAAGTAGTCAACACCTTCAAGGCTCATAGCCCTGAACAAAACAAATACCTCAGCCATATATGCTGAAACATTTTAAAATTGTTGAAAAATGCTCAATTTATTTAACACAGAGACAAGTGTTTCATTTCTGTGATCTTTTCTTCCTTCAGTCTTTTGAAGGAGAGCAGTGAAACATTTGGGAAAACTTTTTTAAACCTAAATGGGCAAAGGTGAAAAAAAAGGTAAAGGAGAAAGAAAAAAGAGCTAGTGGAGAGGGGGGAAAAAAAAGAGTAATTGCACACAAAATTTTCAGGTCTTTTCTTTTCTTGGAAACTTGTTTAAAACAATTGACCTGAAATAACGGTGAGGTGATTAAATTGAGAGATGCTGCAGACATTAATGTCTGTTTGCATTAAAAGGGAATGATTCAGAGACCTTACAAATATGTGGGTAATCAGAAGAGGAACAGCTGAATTTCAGGGTTGATAAATGCAAGATAGTACACATTTAAAATGCTCACAGACAGTCCTAGATGCGTGAGCATCACTTGGATAAAAGAGCAGAGAATCACGGTAGACAGCCCAGTAAAACATCTGCTTAGTGTGATGTGATATCTGGAAATGCAAATAAAACACTAGAGTAATACACAGAAAGGTGAAAACTACTGTATGTGTCAGCAGCATGTTCTCAGCTCAGCTATTGCATTCATTTATTGCCATTCCATGTGAGAAAGGTAATGGAAGAAGCTTAGACACATGAAATGTGGGCAAAACAAATTTAGAAAACACATGAAATGTGGGCGAAGCAAATTTAGAAAGCATTAACAAATTAATAAAAAAGATGAAAATGCAAAAATATTTTTAGAGGAACACAATCTTTGAAAGTACACCTTGTGGAGAGACATTTGGAATAATGTGCGTGTTAAAAGAAAGCAAAGATCTGATCAGCTGGCTGACAGCGGCAGTGGTTGCAAATGGGGCATCTGAATGGATGAATGCTTGCCAAGTGGAGAATAAGGATGTTTACCAGTCCTCAGGTATTGATGAAGCCTCCTCTTATTCTTTTCAAAACAAAACAAAAGCAACAAATAATAAAGGACCTCCACTGAAAATATAATTCTCTTGTTCTTTTTCCCTATGTGTTTTACAGAAGATGGTTCTCCTAAAACACCACAGTGTTCAACTTGTTGGAGGCTGGGGCAAAACCATAGCAAGACGTACTCTTTGTCCTTCAGACTGATGGAAACCTGATGAAGAAAATTTTCCAAAAATCTCCCACTATCCCTCATCCCTTATGTACATATGTCAGAAAAATTAGGGGCTGAAATATCTTCTTATGAAAATAGAGGATTTTCAGAATGAAATTTTGTTTCCCTCCACTTATCCTTGGACTTGATCCCACTTCATCTGATTGCAGTTATGTGTTTGCAGATGACTGAAACAGGAATAAATTTTGTCTCTTGAATAAAACGTTTCCATCAATGTGAAATTCTCTAATGACAGAACTTCACAGGATTATATGAGAAAATTTAATTCCAAATCAGTGAACTCAATCAGCCTGTTGTTTGCCCCTTTTCTTCTGATAGTAAAGGGGTGAAGGATTTGTATGTGCTATTTAGTCTTGCATTTGGTAAATAATTTTCCTTCTGTATGGAAATAACTGTAATGGTTTGTGTGTTTATTCAGCTCACAGCTAACATACTTGCCTTAGCATCTCCAACATTTTATAGGGATGACAATATCTTCTCAAGCATTGAAATGTTAATTCATGTGTGATACCAGGCACTAAAATGAAATAGAGTTGATGTGTAGAATTTTCTGCCATCCTCTTTCCTGCCTGGAGTTACAAACTCTTGCTCCACAGGCCTGACATAGCAAAACACCTGAGAATATTTCAGAATTTCCCATGCGAAACTTAAAATTTCTGTATTTGAATGATGTATTCTAAAGATTCAAGTCTGGTGACATGAAAGCTTATCTCCCCAAAGTTAGGGCATGTACTGAAACACAGTACAGCAATATTCAAACACAATAGCAGGAATATTTGAAATGTATAAGGAATAATCATTTAGAGAGTAAAGGTTTTTTGAAAGGTTTGTTTTGAAATTATTGTTCTCTGTCCCAACACTCAGCCTTAAAACATCCAAACACATCACATCCCGGTGAAGGGTATGAAATAAGATAGCTCAATTCAAAACAGAACAGGTATGAAAAGAATGGGAAGAGCTAGGCTGTGAGAGGTGGGGGGTTTTGTTTCTTTGGCATTTTTGGTTTTTGAGGTGTTTTGGTTTTAGAGATTTGTTTGGAATTTTTTTTGTAAGTGATGTGTGTTGTTTGTTTGTTTTGGTTGGGTTTTTTACCCTCCATTTTGGGCATACATTTGTCAAGATAAAATCAGTTTACTGAACACAAAGATAGAAGAACTGCTTCTGCACCAGCCATTCTAATATTGAACAGTTCTCAAAAGTAGGTCTCTGGTAGATGATATCTTTTTATACACTCTGATTTTCTATGGCACAACTACAGAATCATTGTGTCTCTAGGCTACTGCTTTATCACTAGCACATTAATCCTGCCAAATGTCTGTTATATATTGTGCCATGGAAACTCTGATGGGAGAAAACACAGTGAGCACAACTTTTTGCATCCTTTTTCCAAGCTCTTGACCCTGGTAGCCTATGAGTTAGTTGAAATGATTGAAACATACAGGTAAAGAAAATAGAGATTCTGAGCACCTCCTGAGGGCTGGCAGTAAGACACACAATCTTTTATTTTCTGTTAAAATCCAGCCTATTGTAGTTTTCTTATAAACTACCAAATAAGTGGTGATATAGGGAAGATACAAAACCCATTTATCAGGATTCATGCCTGTAATTTCCTCAAAAACTGCTAAACTAGGAGAGAAGCCTTCTGCACCCTATCCATAAAAGAGCCTTGAGATGGAACGGTGAAGGACAGGGTGATGGAGTCACCAGACAAGGGGATGCACCTCAGACACCACTCTTTGGGTTCCAGTTGTTTCTCCCAGTCACATCAGATGTATGACAGATTCATACATCATTTTGTCATGCCAGTATTACCTTCCTACTGTATTGAGTGAAGCTGCAGTGGCTGGATAGCTGTGTGGCCACACTGTGTGGTGCTGCCAGTAGTGAAGGGAGCAGCTGGTCCCCAACCTGGGGCTCAGCCCAGCACGTAAAATGCCACAGGCTGACAAAGGGAGGTTCTGTTGCTTGTTTGCTATGGTGACAAAAAGGCTTGAATTTATTTTACATGCACACAGCCACAGCTACAGAGGCTCTTCAGTAAGGAGGTGCTTGAGGAAACAGCTGTGGGGCTGTCAGGAGTCCCTTACAGCCAAACTGAAAGATGGGTAGATGTTTTCTCTGCTTCTGAGGATGCTTGCTCTCCTTTCTGAATCCTGCTAAATCTTCCTGTCTTATAAAGAACATTCTCCCTTGAGACCATAAAGACACTTCAGAAGAGAGTGCTTTCCCCCCCCATCCTTTTCAGTGCAGTACATTTCACCAAGGATGAGGAATTTTCTAACGACTTTCTCTCCTTTTACATTCAAATTGCACGGCAGTTGAACTGTGAGCTATGCTAGCAATATAGCCAGTGTAGATTTGCTTTCAGATAGAAAGTAGAGCTTTCCATCAAAAACATTTTATTTATTTGTCAAGTGTTGTTTTGTTTAAATAGGGAGTCAAATGAATAGTTTCCATGGCCCTTAACTCACAGAATCCCAGTTTAAGGTTTAACGCAAATGTGTAGACAAAGTGCTGTTTGCTGAATGTCCCTTGTTAAAACATGGGCAGCTCATCACAAAATCAGGAACATGCCAGATGTCCGACTTAGTGTAAAAACACAGTGAGTCTGAGAACTATGGATAATTTCCAGCATGAGTTGTTACATACTGAGATGATACTATTATTATTGTTATTGTTATTGTTATTGCTATTATTATCATCATAATCACTACTAGTATCACTACTATTAGTTATGATTTATTTTTTATTAAAGCATATCTTTAAAAATCAGAAATACAGGTACAGAGGCAAGCCCGAAAACAGGTTATCTTCCCCTATTGGTATTTTCCCCTTTAAAACTGGCATACAGCGATATATCCCATCAGAAGTCAGTGATGCACTTTGTGCTTCTTGGAAGTGGCATTCCCATTGATACATGATCTGAAAGGCAGATCTGGATTCAGACCCTTGCTTTATACGTTTTGCACAAGTACAGCTTCAGCTTCCTCCCACATAGGAAAAATTATGTTTTGGTAAAACTGACCCTGTAGCATTCATCGTGGCTGATACCCACTGACCAGGACACTGGGTATTAACCCAAGGATGAAAGAAAGGCAAAGTACAGTTACACTGTGGGGGATTTTTTTTTTTCAGTTATTGCCTGCCAAGGTAGTTGTAACCAATGTAAGCACGAGCAATCTCAGGACTGACAGGTTTTTCAGAGATCAAGGTGATGTTATTCTACCATTGACTCTTTGATCAGGGTCTGATACTACTGAACTTCAACCTGACTCAAGGGAATATGCAAACGTTTCGCTACTGAATCTGAGCATGGTCAGGAAAACAGATCTTGCAAATTGGTGTGTATATCTAACTATATCTGCACTGAGAACTTAAAGAGTATATCTGCTCTAAAAGATAAACTTGGGGATTTTCAATAGAAGAAATGCTATAAAATAACACATAAAATTGGGATATGCTTTGAAATGGGCTGACGTAAACTACATCATTCTTCAAGTCTGGCTGGGTTACTCTAGACAAAATTCTTTTGTCTCATATTTGCAGAACCCTGTTTAGAAGAAAAATAATAAACAATAATTTATTGCAGATTTTATCTTTTCTCTTCTTAGTGGATGTTACCTTTTTTGATGCAAAGTAGGTAACTGAGAGCTAATATTTTGGATATCGCCTAGTTAAGCCATTCTGCCTGTGAATGTGTTTATTCTATTGATGTGTCTACAGTGAACAGAATAAGACACCTGCAGCTTTAAGACGCTTACTAGTTTTCCTTTGGAGAAGGAAAAGGGACTCTGGTAATGTCATTCATGTGATTTTCACTGATTTTTTTTTTTTTTTTCACTATTATTTGAAATGGTCTGTGTCTGACTTTTGAGGGAGGCTGCAAATTGTGCAGCAAAGCATATGAAAACTGAGCACAGAAAGTTATTTGACATTACTGTTGACTACTCATACCTCAAAAGGTTATGTTTTTTTTTCTAACTCCAATATTTCCAGACCTCTCTTTGGAAAAGTCTCAGATGCTTTTGTGTGGTGCAATGGTCACACCCAGTGGCCAGTTGGGTTAATCACATATGTGTATTCCCTATGGATATCTGAGGCAGTTTGTTACAGGAATTTCTTCTTATATACTATGACAGCTTGGAATCTAACTCGATAGCAGGAAAACAATGTATGTCCACCTTCACCTCAAGGTTTGTTCCCAAAAGACCCTGGCTGATCAAAAAGAAGGTCTGGACCATTCATGAAATGAATAGCAAAGATGTGATGAATCCCCCGTGGAGACGTTCTTAAAATTAGGACCTTTGACTATAATGAGCTGGTGTTTAAAAAGAATGATTCAAGGACAGGCTGAAATAAGAAAACCCGTGCTTTTCCTTAGTTTAAATTCAGCTTTCTTTTAACTGTGGAAAGCCTGAAACATTTTCCTGATTCTTCTTTTTTGGCATTATCAAGGTAATTTGAAAAAAAAGAGCATTTTTCTTTTCCATAAATGAAAAATGTATGGAAACACCATGGATAAATCAAAAGGTGCATACATATAACCCCCCCTTCCTCCTCCTAGTCTAACTATAGCATCCTCTATTAGCATCACAATGACACTAATGTTTTCTTTCTCCAATGTAGACCATTTTGTCAAGGTCCCTGTTTTCAATTAGTGTCAGCAAATGACACATGGGTGGGGACGCTACAGGCCTGTTCAGTGAAGGTAGAACTATGGTTGCTGATTTTGGGGGGGGAAGGGAGAGCCAAGTTTCAAGGGGAAAAAAAGGGAGGGACTACCCTTCCTATAAACCTTTGCCTTAATGCTCCCAAGGACACATACCTTAGTTCCCTCACACACATCACACTTGTGCACTCTTCTTAAGTCCTGTGTGGCATGGTTGGGTTCATTCACAGAGTGTCAACCCAAATAACAATCAAATCACAGAATTACAGAATCATTTAGGTTGAGAAAGACCTCAAAGATCATCAAATCCAATCTCTGACCAATCACCACCTTGTCAAATAGACCAGGACAGTGTCACATCCGGACAGTGACTCCACCACCTCCCTGGGCAGTTCATTTCAATGTTTAATAATCCTTTCCATGAAAAATTCCTCCTAATGTCCAACCTCAACCTTCCCTGGCTCAGCTTTTGGGGCTAGGTCCTCTCATCGTGTCACTGGTTCCCTGGGAGAAGAGGCTAATTCCCACCTGGCTACAGCCTCCTCTCATACAGTTTTACAGAGCGATAAGGCATCCCCTGAGCCTCCTCTTCTGCAGGCTAAACAGCCCCAGCTCCTTCAGCTGCTCTTCATAGAACCTGTGCTCCTTCACCAGCTTCATTACCCTTCTCTGGACACACTGCAGCATCTCAATGTCCTGGAAGTGAGGGGTCCAGAACTGGATGCAGTACTTGAGCTGCAGCCTCACCAGTGCTGCACACAGTGTGAATAGTGGAACATTTATTTGAATAATTTTTAATTTCTAAATCTTCATTACTTAATTTTGCCAGTCTTCCCCCAAATGTTTTAAAACCTTGCCTCAAAGCCAAAAATCAGTGGGATATTTTTCAGCTTTCCAGTAGTCTCACCTTCTTTAAAACAGAAAATACCTGTCAATTTCTATGCATTTCTCTTCTTTTACCTACAGCATCTGCTACTTGGTTCTTCTTGCATTTTTTTTCCCCAGGAACTGGAAAAGTTGCTCCCTTCTGCTATGAAAAGTTCTGCTACAGCTTCTGCATTGTTGACTGGGTGTTGGCACCTGAAGGAACTATACCAAGGCTTTTATGATCTTTTTCTACTGAGAAGCATCTGTACTTTTCCTGGTTGAGATGCAGACTTTGGATACCGGATTTGAATATACTGACAGTAGTCTTGTCTTACTTTTCTCTCATACACATATAGTCCATTGTGTCCCAGGGCTCCACAGACCACGTATTAGACAAAGCAGAAAATGCATTCATCACAGTTAAAAAAAACCCAACTATGAATTCCTTTTTCTTGATGACACTTTCTTTTGTGCTTAGACCACTGGAAAAATCCCAGCATGTGACACTGTGAACATTGAAAGAATGGTGCCACTAATTCTCATTTGAACTGAGACAGCCAATCTGGAAACAACATAGGATGAATTTTTGGATCTCTGAAGTGGGCTGAGAGGTTTCATGTCAGGAAACTCCCCCAAAAACCCCATGCACTAATACATTGCAGCTGGGTTTTTTTGTACCCCACAGCCTGGAGAAATTCAGTGTAGAAATTTGTGCTCACTCTTTGTTTTTGCTTTGCAGGTCACATTCAAATGAAGCTTCCACATGGGATCACACTTGACAAAAAAGAGCAGTTATACTTTAAGAAAGAGAGTTGGCCTGCTTTTTGTATCAGTTCCCTTGTTGGTTGTTTCAATATGCAGGTGATATAAAGGGACTCTGTCACATCCAGTTCATCCCCCAGTTCAGCTTACATTCAAGAGTCAACAAACCCCCTAAATTTAGTGAAAGTTTTTGTCATTTAATAAAAATAAGAAAACTTAAGAGAAAATACTTTTCTGCGCTGGAAAATAATGCTGGTACATGGGAATCATATCGGAGAACTTTGTAGAAACAAAATAAAACCACCGATGCTGCTTTCTCTGACTAAATTTCTGGAAGCTAAAAAAACCCCGTTTCCCTACTTTTACTGTATTGATATAATCCCATTTCACCTCCAGTTGACGCATAGGTCTATTTATGTGAAATGTCAACTGTTATGTAATGATTAATAAGCAATGGAGAAATATGAAATTATTTGTCAAGTTCTTTCTAGCTTCAGTGACCTCATGTTGGAGTAAATAAAGAAAGGAGTAAATAGAAGACATACCTATATGTGTTACACTGTTAAATAAAACCTTCTGTGCTTTATGTTCCCAAAATAGGTATGATATGTTCTTTTGAATGGCACCAACCCATTCCTATTGCAAGTATGAAATCAGATTTAGTGGAGAAATACTCAGTTACCTGAACCTCTACACTCTGTGATGCAGATGGACAAGGAGTCCTTCTGATCTGCCATTGTTTCTAGATATGACAAGGTCCAGCTGCACATGCTATAACATCTGGGGTCAGGCCATGGAGCTGTTCATATCCTCACTTTTCATCTCACCCTCACTTTTCACCTCTCTGTGCCCACCTCAAAGCAATTCTTCCTTTTAAGAAGGAGAAACTGCACCAGAAGTCCTACAGCAAAGAGTATTTGCTTCATGTTTTCCTGGGACTGAGAAGTGGGCACAAGGAGTTGCTGTCTGTGCAGAGATTCCCCAGCATGGACTTTCTGCATGTGCAGTGACAGGATCAATGCTGTTATGGTCTGTGAAGCTGAAGGTCCACCAATAATGAGAGTGTATTACTTCTGCTGAGAACAGAGCTATTGTGATGGCAGGGGGGATTAAAATCCTGTCAGATCTGAATCCAAAATTAGGTCAGTGAGAGATTTCTGAGGCATGGCCTTCGATCCATGCTTCAGGGTCTGTCAAGGGTGCATTCAGGTGTGCCAAGGTTTGATGCACTCTGGTGCCTCCTAAAGTAGTTATGCCATTGCCAAGGAAGGGCCACTGTGATGGTATTAAATATCCCATCTAGAAGCAGTTTTGCCACTTCACCCCCAGAATTATACAGGGTGCAGAATATGCAGCACAAGGTTTGTAGCAGGCTGTAAGAACAAAATACCTTTATACAGGCATCAAGTCTCTAACTATCCCTGGGAAAGCCTGGGCAATTTACTTTGGTTCTGTCTGCCACTCAGACCAGGATCATCATTTTTGTGCCAAGGGCATGACAGTGCATCACTGACATTAATGGTGTCAAACATATGATGGGATGCATAAGCATGATTGCGTGAATTAATGAAATGGTAACTCCCTGAACTCATTTAGCTTTTTCCTCTGCAATACGTAGGTAAATAGATGTTGCACTTACTGCATGAACCTTCAACGGAGGATCCAAACCAAACCAAAGCAAGTGACCTTCCCCCCCACAAACTAATTAATCCACACAATGCTCCTGTGCTGTTTGTTACACAGCAGCTTCTCTTGCTTGGATCAAATTTGTTCCTATCACTTTGAATGTGAAAAGCAGTTGATCATTTCATCCATGTGACTACAAGGGTGACTGTCACAGCTTGCAAAGCATATGGTAGCTCTTGCAACATCAATAATAATCTCTAAGTAATGCAACTTTGGGTTGTAGTCATCTTTTATTATCACTCCAGTCTTCCAGTTGCTTCCTCCTGTCTCTCTCTTTTAAAATTTTTGTCTTTCATTATTAAATGAAACCTTCTATATCCAGTGATTACATTATCAAGGATTACCTGCTGAAAGGGATCAAAACTGATCAAAATAAAGGCTGTGCTATTCTGAATAAATTTTACTTATATTGAGGGGCTTAATCAAATTAATTAGAGAATGAAATTAAACAATAAGCAAGTAATGTTGTAGGCATTTTGCAGCTGGGGACATTGAAATTTAAAGAGGAAAAAGGGACTTGTTACAGGTTTGATATATAGAATGAAAATGCAACTGAATTTTCTTCTTGAAGGCTAAATGCATCCCTTATAGATTCCACGTGGAGTGGAGCTTATAAAGTGTTTATGTAAAATCTGTGGATGGCAATGAAATACTTTTTGGTTGTAATTTTAAAGTTAAATTCTATTACATAAGGAATAAAATCCACTGCAACTATAGAAGGTAATTTTTCTTTAAGCATATCAAAGTATTCTATTTCCACACTGAAATGAATTCAAGATTGGGCATATTCACAGCATTCCTTACAAACTCTGTAAGATTTATTTGAATCACTCTAAATGAGGTGCCTTGCACACTCTGCCTGTTATGGGGCATTGATAACATCTGTTTACTAATATGAGAGCAACATCCAATGACTCCATAGAACATGACAGATTTGAATGGCTGTCATGTTAAGTCAGGGGCAGAGTGAGTGGCTGGTCAGCTAATGGGAATAACAGGGTTTTACAGGCAAAGTGAAATGGGATGGCCGCAAGTGTGGGGAACCAGCTACTTTTGAGGCTTATAATTTTGAGAACGAAAGAGTAACCTAAATGTACAGGAATTATTGAAATATATTAGTATTTTTATCTAGTGACTCAGAACCTGAGTTTATGAGTCTCTGAGTAAAACAAATCATTGACGTGCAAAGAAGGGATAGAATGCTGCCATATTTATCCAGCAAAGCCCATTCCATTTGTTTCCCAGACAGGTGAGTTTTATGGCCTTCTGTCTAGTTGTGCATTGCTGGTAGAGACACAGACCTTGTGTTCTGCTGCCTTGTGGGACTGTAATCAGAGCTGTGAAAGAATGAGATTAAAACCATCTCCAAGGGAGCTGGTTCTCAGGTCTGCTCTCACATGGGTCCATCAATACAAATATCCCACTTCAACTTGCCAGGGCAGTTCTGGCACAATATGATGTCAGAGCGGATGCTTTTCAAGGGAAATTACAGGATTTTAGGGGTGGTGAAAGCAAAGAGTTGTTTGTCGTGCCTTATCTCACAGGATGGCTCTATGAGCCTAGAAAAGTTGAACTTGAGGGGAACCCACACTCTCCTTTGCAAAAGATGGGAAGGAATCCTTTATCTTTACATGAGTTTTCAGACTGCAGGCAGGATAAAACTGGGTAAAACTGCACTTCTGGCTAAAATAATTTTTAAAGGAGTCTGATTTTGCCTGGCTTTTGTGTGGGTACAAATGAGGAGGAAAGGCATAATATGTTTTCTCTGCACTCTTCCCACAGAATCAGACTTATTACAACTCTCTTAGGTATCTCAAAGTGATGTCTCTTCCAATCTGAAAGTTATCCTGAGCTCCTTTTATAGTCCATGAAAAGAAATTAGAGGGTGCTTTTTTTCTTTAGATGAAGCATGTCATCATAGCAGGTGGTCTGAGACAGGCAAAACAAATCACACTGTGAAACTGAGTCCTTCTTGCCATTGAATATAAAGACTAGAGTGACTCAGATTTAGATAAATTCTTGTTAAGAACAAAAGTTAGATGAAATACAAACAAGGAATAAGGACCAGCTCTTCCCCTGTTTAATTATTCTGGAAGTTGGAAGTTTCCAGGAGGGCTCAGTTTAATAGAGTAATCTTTCCTAACCTATGCTGTATTTTTGTTGATAGGTACCCAGTTCACAGTCCAAGGGATATATCTTTGCTGTTGATAGGTAAATTGAGACATAGGTCAACGAAGTAAAGTGCATAGGCTTGCAAGAAAACCTTTGTGTCAATGGAAAACAAGCTCAGTGAGTCTGAGCTCAACAGTCATGCAGCCACAAATCCGGCTCTTGGTCATTTTGAAATTTTTCTAGTAGTACCAGATTGATTTGTAAAGATAAACTGAGTCATAAAAACTTCCTCATGTAGCTGAGAAGAGATAACACAACTGAATTAATAGAGCCCCATAATATTTTTCTACCCATAGAAGACACATTTCTTTGTCCAACTTTAAAAATAGGTACTAAGATACCCATCTTTCTTTTTTCCCCTTGCTATTGTTCACTCGTGAATATGTAACACAGCATAACATTCTCAAACTATAATCTGCTCAACATTATCTAATTGCATCTGTCATTTTACTCTGCAATAAAATACTTCTGGGGAAAAAGAAATATGGAACTTAGCACTTGAGCTACTTTTTAAAAAATTGCTTCTGATTTTAAACCTGTAGCAATGACATTTACCTGCTAAAATTTAAAAAGCAAAAACAATCTGCATGTTATCAAGCTCATATATAGTTATCATCTGTAGCTCATATGCTACAGTGCAGGTGTACCTTGTTCAAGTGATTCTTAGGGCAGAGAGGTTCTTGTACAAGAACTGAGCTGGGGCCTATATCTCTATTTTTATTGTATGCTTTAATCAGCCTGTAGACCGCCTGTTTGATATTGTGTAATTATTTTTCCTCTGAATGTGCTAATTGCACTTTGGCTGTATAACTTGTCAATGGGAGGGGTGCCAACATATTCACTAAGAAACATCTTTATGCTGTCCATGCCAGCTTCCCAGAAAATACATCCAAGATGGTTATTGATCCTTTTTCTTGTGCTTTTACAGCTTAATCTGCCTTCATTTCCCCTCCCCCCTTTTTTTGATTCTCAAATTGGTGCTCTGTGAAAGCAATTTCCTTTATCAAATCCCACACCAGCATTGGGCCAGCTTCTTGCAGCCTTGCATGTCACTCGCACTCTCTACTTTCTCACCTTTCTTCTCTCTGTTCTTTCTCCTTAGTACATCTCCTTCCTGCTGCCACTGAATGAGGATAGGAAAAGTCTATTATTGCTGCTTGATGGTTGGCATTCTCGAGTTGCACAGAAAGTATTAGGCATGAATTTGTTACTGCCTTCAAAAACCATGGGAGCCTCTACACAGACTTGTCTCCTAAAATTCAAGTACAAAGACAGTCTTGCCTTGTATGTACTTACATAAAAAGGAAACAGCAGGGATTAATTACTTTAGACAGCTAAATAAATATTTATTTCCCAATAATAGTCTTCAAAAATATCTGTCACTGCTTCACTGCCTAACAATGGCTGGTAGCGACAAGTAGGATCTTTTTCAATGGAAGTTGCTTTTTAATGAGTGTTTTTCGAGTAGGAGGTTTAATCTGATGCTGCTTTTGGAGCAATGCCTGGCCTATCCCAATACAAACTCTCTCTGATTAACAAAAGCCTGCATTTTAAAACTGATCTAGCTCAGCTGATGCTAGTTGATTCTTTTATTTAACTCAGGCTTGTTTATGAGTCAATTAGCATTTAAACTGAGCTCCCAGCCTTCATATAAACTCCCAGCCGCCTAAACCAAACAAAACAGCATTTTCTCCTGCTTTTAGGGGCCACTAAGTACCTATACAATATCCTACTGTAGCATTTTTAGGTTGCCAGGGCTTAGAGAATTCATCTAGTGATTTTCATTGAGATTCAACCAGGCCAAAATTAGATCAGGTACCATCCTCAGAGTAGGAGTGTGCACTTCTATTTCTCTCTCAGTGTCCCTGCTGCCTTCCCCGGGAGAAACCTCCTACTGGGAGTGGTGGGGCAGGTGGTTAGGTGAGATGTGGTGCATCTAAATTGGCCTGAAAATGCTGAAATACACCCATTCACCTTTCCAAGGTGCCTCTCATTCTTCTACTGTATTAAGTAGTAAATTCCTTTTAAATTTTGCTAGTACTCTCTGCTACAATTGTTTGTGTAGGACGTTTTTAGATTTTATGTCCACGAAATGGATCTGTGGCCCACACATTGCAGCCATTGCCTGTGACATCCATGGGCTCATGTTCTGCTATGTTGTCGCTGCGCAGCTCTAAGACTAGAATTAAAGATGCTATTAATTTTGGGAAATGAGCTTTCAAGCAGAAACCATGCAGAGCTCAATTCTGGACCCCAGGCCACAGATAGAGTGTATGAATTGTCCTGTTGCTTTTCCAGTGGCTCTGATGAGCTTCTTCAGGGTGCAGCTCTTTCCAGGTGCCAAGATCCTCACACATACATAGAAGATGGTGGTGACACTGAAATCATGCGGAACATCCTTGACCGCAGCTGCAGACAGAGAACACAGCCTGGTCCTTCAACAGATAATGTGCCACCTTATACTTCACATGGGTCTTCCAGAAATCTTTCAAACCTCTCGCTTTGAATTAGCAGTAGAAATTTGAAGGTACTTCATGTAGTGCTGGAAATGGTCCTGATTTCATAGGAGGTTGGACTTGACGACCTTCAGAGGTCCCTTCCAACCAACATCTCTTTGGCCATATAAACCAGTTAACATTTAATGCCTTGGGTTCAGGTCACTGAATTCAAGCATCAAAGGCCCAGTCTGTGTTTGTTGGGACAACAAGGCTCTTTTTAGGCCACAGATAACACTGACCTCCTGAACTTACGTGAGAATTATTTGGTACAAGTTTTCTCAGGCATTAGTAGGAGCAGGAGATGCCAGTTTGACAGCTGCACAAAAGGCTTGTTGGGGAGAAAGACCACAGGGCCACATCACCAGAAACTGTAGCTGTGCTGCAGCAGTGCCCAGGCACCTCCTGCTTGTGGCAGAGGGACGTGCCCAGAGGGGAGGGAGTTTTGGCTTGTCCTGGACTCTCTTAACAAGACCCCTGTCTTCCTGGTAGGCCTGGGCTGTGTCCTCCTGGGACAGAGGTGGAAGATGGAGATAGAGAGAGTGAGGACACATGGATATAAGCAGGGAAATAGAGATGGGTGGCATGGGAAAATTAGAGAAAAGGTCTCAGAGCCAAAGTCAAGTGGAGTCTGGGGCGGGGGGGTACTGTGATGTGGAAAAAGGGTAAGGAGAATAGGGAGAGTGGTAGAGGGCAGTGGTGCATCCTCCTGTCCTTGTCCTCAAGGGAAGGGGGGTGCTGTGGGGGGAAGGAATCCATGTGCTACAGGATGGGGCACTACACAGAGATGTGGGGTGAGAGAGCAGGCAGCAGAAGGAGGTGTGGGGAATCCCTGAAGCAGAGAGAGGGCAGAGGGACTGTCAGGGAACTTGTATGATGAACAGCACCCCTCGCACTCAGCCCTATGGAAGCAGCTGTGTGTACAGCCCACAGGGTGCTCAGGGGAAGGCTGGATGAGTGTGTATTGTAGTGGTGCAGCCCGACACCTTTTCCAGCTTCGGGCAAAGGGTGGGGAGAGGAGAACATTTTCAGGAAAAAGAGATCTAATTCAAAAGTCACCTCTCTTCTTCTCCCTCCCCCCATTCTTTATGTTTATTTGTGCAGTCAGGTACTTGATAGGTGGTTTAATATATTCATTTTATATATGCCAGGGTAACTCCATCCCTGATTGAACTCCACTGAATCTAGATCATTATTAGAAAATTGCTTTATAAATAAACCTGGACTGAGAGACACTTTCTATGTTAAATAGAAAGCATTGTGATTCTAGGCTGCGGCATGTTTTCTTGAAATGCAAACACAGGCAGCAGGCACATCATTGTTAAACTAATTAAAGAGAGACCTTTGTATGTACTAGTCTAGCTAATCTGTTGTCACAGGATCATAATTCATTAAATATATTTTCTATTGTTAGTTAAATCAATAATAAGCAAGACAGAGCATATGGAATATGTCAGCTGATGAGTCAAGATGGAAGGAAACATCTTTACTGAGTCATTAAGTCATGTCTTCTTCTACAGTTCCCTTTTTGGACAAATTAAATGGCTAGAAGGTTGCAGTGTAAATAACTGTGATGGACTTAGCCTGCAGACATCCTGCTATGCTGAGCTGTGGTACTTCCATTTTACAAAACTGTTGGAAAACAACATTAAAGCAACTATTGCTTAGTGGTAATTCAGGCTTCTGTATTGGAGATAAAATTTGGAGATGTAAATGGAGGACAAATTGATCACATGTCATGTAAGTTATGACAGTTCAATTTAAAATAGATGTGTGAAATTATTAATCCCAGGACACCATACCTGTTTTCATCTCTGCATGTCTGTCCCATTCCTGAGCAGGGATGGCTCAGCTGCTCCAGCAGCATCAGCTGAACTCCTGCACAATACAACACAGGATTCAGAAAAAAAACTAAACAGATGCCAGCTGCGCTGCTCCACCCCAGATACTGCTTTGTCAGCACAGGAGCCACCTATGCACTGGCAGCAGAAATATTGAAGACAGAGGCAGGGCAGATGGCTGAAGACAGAAGCTACAGTGCAGTGGCAGGTGAATCAGAGTTGTCAGACCAATGTGGCATCCTTGAGCTCTAAATTCAGTTCTGGCAGTAGTTTATTGGTTGTCTTATTGGTTGTGTCAGCCTGCTGCACAGGGGAAACACTGCTTGGTGTGCTGTATCTTCTAATTTTCCTGGGAACCAGGACTGGAAGAAAGTGGATTGGAAGAAAATGGAAATGATCATCCTGTGATTTTGGAAAGTAATTTTTATTCCTACACAGAGTCAAATTTTTATGAAAATCCATCTCTTAGGTACTGGGTACCAATACTTCAGAGAGCACTGGTATGACATGGATTTGGAGGAAGCTGAAGCTCCAGAGTTTTCTTGTATTTGTATTTCACCTCTGGCCAACCTATTATCTTTTCCTTGGCATGAATGGTTTTATGGATTCCTTCAGAGATTCTTGCCTTTGAGTTTGAATACCTGTCAGTAGCAGGGGAAAGGACATTCAGAGTCCAAATGCTCTTGGTCCTAGCTGGGGCAGACTTACAATTTCCCTTGGACTGAGGCTGAATGAAGCTAGCTGTACTCTTCTGAACATTTGCTTGATAAGGGGACTCTCCCTGAGCCATCCTTTCAGAGCATGTGGCTGCCTATCTCACCTCCTTTCCTTATCAAATTAAAACAAGTGGTTCTGTGACTGTGGTGCTAATCAAGATGAGGGTCCTTGTGGATTTGCTCTCAACAACTCATGCTCACTGTCTCTTTTCAACAACCCTGTCTGTCCCTCTGCCACTGTTACTGCAATCAGTGCTTTAGGTCCTCCCAACATCTTCCAAATGTCCTTTGTCTCCTTTCCTCCCTCCCGTGGTCTTAAGCAATCTCTCCCATCCAGTCTTTACACATTGTCTGCATTTCTATCCCATATTTACCCCCTTTGGACTGTGCAGGATTTGACAGCTCCAGTAGCTGAGCTGCAGCAGTACGAAGGGATTGCCTGCAGGCTGCTACCAGACAACCTGGTTGCCAAACAGGACAAATAATGGAGAACTCTACCTATACTCTACAGCAGCAGGGTGGAAATGACCTCTTTTCTTTGCCCACCTTTGCAACTTTAGTTGTATGATTTTAATATGTATTTGTTAATATGTATTTGTTGCCACCATTTTGTCAATTTTGGCTGGAATCGCACATGTCCTTTCGTGTTTCTCACAGAAAGGTGGGCAGATAGGCAGCCAGACAGCTTGAGGGTTTAAGCTTCTGAACTGCCTAAGACTTTGGGCTGTGTATGAGCATCACTTCTTTCTGTAATTGGTATTTTCTATGTCATACTGGTGTTTTGCCAGCATCCAGAAATCTTGATGAAGTCATGGAGGACTCAGTGCCTGGGGTATCCAAGAGTTTGTGTTTTTCCTCTTAATCCCTCTTTTGGATATTTTTGTGCTGAAATGGCCAAACCATGTGTTTCCATATGGCAAAAACTTGTGGAAAATTTATAAAATAAAATAATTCATAAGGCCACCAAATAGAGTCTTGTTTTCTCAGTCTGGATCATGTTTTCTCTGCTTGGTGAATGGCTGAGAGTAGACATTGGCACAAATATATCTACCCGGTAACTGTTTCTGGTCTGTGCCAAATAATAAAAGTTGTTTAAAGGACTGGCAAGTATTAGAACAAATAAAGCAGAGAGTTCATTGCATTGCAGTTTAGTTTCTAAAGTATAGTTAGAAATACAACATGCTTTTAAACAACCACAATGGTGAGTTCTAAAAGCTGGAATAGAAGAGATGACTCCACTTCAAAGATCTCTGAGAGTTTTCTATAAGACCTGGAAGCTGTCGGTGAAAAGAATATTTTTTCCCTAAAAAAGATGTAAAAGGTATACTAAAGAGAGCATCTGATTCCTGATACTGATAGCACTGTCACATCTGTACGTGATGGATGTGATTTGTACTGTCAAATACAGACACTGGATAATGCTCTTGTTAATTAGCACTGAAGTGTGCCTCACATTAGCATGAATGAGAAGGGGTACCTCTTAGGGGTAGAGGAGCAGAAGATGGCCAAATGGAGACTGTAAATTTGTGTCCAGCAGTAGAAGAACCTTCTCACTGCTTTTAAGACACTTGAGCAATAAAACACCATAAGATTGACTGGGCTTGTGGGTCCCAGTAAAATGGGAGAAAGAAGGAAAAGCGCTCCTGTCAGAGGAAGGATACCTCATATGGGTAAATTAGTCACCTCATGCTGTAAGAACAGAACAAGCAAGGACACTTGAATGCTAGCATTGCTTGGAAGAAGCAGGGATTAATGTAAATTGCCAATAGAGGTTATTATCCAGTTTCACAGTATTTGTTCTTTCTCCTACATTGAACATACCAACTTAGCCAACCAGAGCAACTCCAGCAGACCTTCTGTGGTCCCACAGCACCCGCAGTACTGCCCTGGGTGCTGGCCTGCCTGTGCTGGAAAGCACCCACAGCAGCTCTGTGCCATGAACACAGCTCCTGCTCCGCTTTTGGCACAGGGATTTTGTCTGCCTGGGGGTCACTCTCTGCCCCTTTCAAAGAGCCAGTGCCTTCTCCTGGGTGTGCAGCCGTCCCTTACCCTGTCTCAGGGCTTCTCATTTAAAGCCACCATTCAACAGAGCTGGAGATAAACCAGAGCAGAGTCTGAACAGAACTAAACCTACTGTGCCATTGCCATACTAGCAACACCTCTAACTCTTTAGATAAAACAGGTTGGGAAATTTTGCACAAAATATTTTGCGTGACAATTAAATGTTAACAAACATGGTTTGAATTTAGAGTTGATGAAATGCAAGAAATGCAAATTGAAATGTAACTTACTTTCCTCATAGACCTTGCCACTGCAAAATGAAAGGAAAAATAGAGTAAGTTGTATTTTTCCACAAAAAAAATCATTTTCTGACAAAACCACATTCTTTAGCAAAAATTATTTTTCAACCAACATTTTTGACTAGCTGAATTTTCAGAATAAAAAGCAAAATATACAGACTTACAGTTGATTGTTTACTGCCCAGTAGCATATACTTCGAATGAAAAGTAAAAGCAACCTGCAGAATGTAGAATAGAGGCATGGAACGAAAACCAGAAGAAACTGGCAGACACAGTTTGAAGATTAATTCATCATTCAGCAACATAAGTTGGCAGATTTGTTGTGTAGTTTACCAGCATCCAAAGACTTTTGTATCTCTATTTTTTGCCCACAGTCTTTCATTCCAAATATTGCAAATTAGTAGTTTAGAATTATTGCACTGTCTATTTTGAAATTATTGTACCTTATATTTGTGAGAGGCTTGGAAGGTCACAGAATGATTTCATGGTCTCCCATGAGTCATGGTAGTTAAGAGGAGTTTTGCAAATTCAAATCAATAAGGTTATGTTTCACTATAGAGGGGCAATCAAAAAAGGTCTTTACCCTGAAAAAGAGCACCATTTATTAATAAAGATGTTCCTTGACTCAACAAAAACTTCTCATTTATCTTCTGGAGTTATAGTTCAGTTAAAAACTTCATTATCTATTTCAATATTATAATTACTTTTCATTAGATTATTATGTAGATGTATATCATTGGCTTGGAATAAAGGAGAGAAACGTTTTTGTCTGTTCTTCTCCAAAACACGGACTCCTTGGTATCGCTAGCAGTAAAAGGACAGGACACGTACAATGCAAACTTATAAGCAGAAGATAAAAAATGTTGCAACTAGTTCTGTCTTCTCAGTTCAAAAGAATCTCCAAGCAACTATTTTGTCAAAAGAGCAAACCCTTAAGTTGCTTCTGCATGTAAGGATGAAATGTCGCATCTGTTGTTCATTGATTAGCAGCCAAAGAAAGATGCAGAGCTCTTTCTTTTTCATTTTCAAGCCTTTCTATATAATGGTTGCTCACCTACCATGTGAATGCCTTGTATTTTTTTAAGTTCTCTCACAGAGTCCTTTATTAATCATCATCTCAATTTGGAAGAAAAGAGGGAGGAATAAAGAGCAGAAGGAGAAGGAGAAGGAGAAGGAGAAGGAGAAGGAGAAGGAGAAGGAGAAGGAGAAGGAGAAGGAGAAGGAGAAGAAGGAGAAGGAGAAGGAGAAGGAGAAGGGAAAGAGGAAGGAGGAGAAGTAGGAGGAGGAGGAAAAGAAGAGATAGCAAAAGGCTAATATGGAGCTAATAACTCCAAATCAGCTTAATCTCTCAAAAATGAAGTCATCAAAAAAGAGATATATTTAATTTATGATAGTAGGGGGAAGAGAAAGGTGTGCAAAAGGTTGCTATATGTTCAATACAACAAAGTAGGAATGCTGAGATTTCTTAAAAAACCCAGAGCTGATTTAGGAATAGCAACCTGCTTAAGAAGTTTAAACCCTAGGAAACATGAAACTTCTGAGAGATTAGCAACATGTAGAGAAAAATGAAAACAGGAAAAAACCAAAATTTTTATATGTAAGTTTGGGAGAAATCATACAAGTAATTGCAAATGATGTAAAAGGAAACTGAAAATAAATGTTAGTTGTGTTGAGTACACACATATAACCTCTATTCCATGGATGACAAAATTGTATTTTTTCCCTAGCAGACACACTCTATAACTGCTGCCACAAATGGAGCACCTACTCTTGTGCTGCAAACATCTTTGACCTACTGATGTTTCAGGGAGTACATTCCTTGGAAGGACAGGCACTCATAAGTTGGCAGATTGTTTTCCAGATGTTTTAATATTGCCCAAGAAAGCCAACAAAAACATAAAGTGAGAATGACTGAATCAGTTGTCCTGTCAGAGATGTTCCTAGAAATCTCTCTCTGGAGCTGAAATGAAAACTTGGAAGAGTTGTTCTGGCCAAGTTAGATACAAAGGAAACTAACAGAGAGCTTCCAAAATTAATTTATTCCACAATAATTGTGCAAAAGAAAAATGAGTACTTCCCTGTGGCTGGTAGTCTGAGCTAAAAAGCATGTAAAATGGGGAAAAAAATCCCTAGCTGGGAAATGGTTTCTGGGGACAACTGGATATTTCAGCAGTTTTCTGACAGGGTGTTCTAGAAAAAAAAATCTCACATCTGTGCAATTTTAATGCACCATTTAGAAGGCCTTAGTTTACCACATTATTTGGAAATGCTTCTTAAAAACTCTAATATTTCCCTCAAATACATAATAAATGACATGAAACCATGGAGGAGAAAAATAATAGAAAAATGTTGCAATCAGAGGCTCTGGTAAGCTCCTGGAATCGATTCAAATTAGGAGGTTGAAATGCAGAAGACAAAAATGTGAGTTCAAGGTTAAAGAAATAACTAATATAGGAAAATGTAGCACGGAAACAAAAAAGGCTTAGAAGAGGATGCAAATAGGTCTGATTACTAATATATCTTTATACATACATAAAAAACCATGCAGAAACTTAAAGAAAAGGCAATTTTTTGGGGGAACTTTATATTCAAACAGCTTTAAACCATTTAAACTGCTGTCTGAAGGTCTTTAGTGTGTAAAAAATGCATAATGGGCATGGACTGGTAATCACAACAGGGACTTCCTGAATCTCAAATAGTTGATAAAGAAGGAACCTGTCCTCAGAGTGTATGATAATAAGCACCAAACAAAGCTGGTGGTTGATGCTTCTAAGCAAGGCCTTGGGGCAACACTTTTAACAAGGAATGGTGATCACTGGAGACCCATGGCATATGCTTCTGGATACCTAACTGGAACAGCATGTCAGCATGCACAAAAAGAATCGCAGGCTCTGTCTGTAGTCTCTGCATGCAAAAAAACCTCAATTTTTATTTCATATGGAATACCAATGCTAGCAGGAACCGATCACAAGCCGTTAGTGACAATTGCTGAAAAGGCTTTTGCAGGCAGATCTCCTAGATTGTAAATATGAGATGATTTACAACTCAAATATACAGATCAGGCATTCTGTCCAGAGTTTTCAATAGAACTGAACTTGTACAGAAACAAAGTCTTACGTGCATGCAAAAATTGTAAAGACCTTTTTTTCTTTCCAAAGAGGATGTCATGGTGGTCACTGCAGGAAGCCAAAATACCAGATCAAATATTGTAGAAGGTAATACAAGCTATCAGTTTCACTAACTGGACAGCACTTACTGGTCCTTAAACAATTTAGAAAGATGTTTTTCTATAATATAGAGTATATTTTCTGAGCATTAGCCCAGTGCTGGTAAACAGAATGCATGCATGATACTACTGTATACACAAAATGCAAAAAGTTTAATATTACATTTATAAATATTAACTATGGGTCAGTGTTGGTGAAATTGCAAAAGAATAAAAAAACAGTTAGTTTCAGAAATGGTGGTAGATTAAAAAAGAAAAACAGCATGATGGTAATTCTTGAAACTTAAGATTCATGCTCCACAGCTGGAAGGAATTTATTTATGTTTGCTGTAAAAAAAATTCACATTCTTTTCAGATCATTATTTCTGGTATCCAGAAATAACAATGTTGCAGAAGTCGTCTGTTGAATGTGCGGTCTCACATACAAGGCTGGTATTTTGCTGTAGCCCACATCCCACGGTTATGTCAGATAATGAGCGACAATTCAATTATTAGGAATTTAAATATTTTTTAACAGAGTTTTAAACACATTACTTCTTATTCAGGTTATTTACAGTCTAATGGGAATGATGGAAGACCACTTACACAATCTGCTAAATTTCACTGCTATCCCGTTTAAGAATTATCTCATTCCAGAGCAGTGCTGTGTATACTGAAACACATTCAGCAGCAAACTTAGATTAGGACTATCCAATGGCACAGTGAATGATAGTAAAGTGAGGGATGTCCAACTGCTATGAAAAAATAAGTAGAGAATGTACTGTATTAATGAATGGCAGGAACAAAATCTTGGCAAACCAAGTCAGCTAGGCTGCATTTAAAGGTAATATATGTAGCGTCACAAAAGACTGCTGTCATGAGGAGTTGCTCTTCTCTCTGATGAGCAAGCACTGATCTGTTGGACAAAGAAGAGGCACTTCTTCTTCCCTTGATAGGAAGAGATGGACGCAAAATCTTAAAAGCAAATAAAAAGGAGTGCATGAGTGAGACAACATCACTGGAATGGACCCAACAGAAACAGAGTAAAAAACTATGGGATGTCTCAAAGAAGCATCAGCTAAAGGAGGCCAGTGCAGATACTGATTGATAACATTGATAACTGTGGATGTATGTGTTGTACTTTCTTTTTTTTTTTTTTTTCCCTATTTTTTTTCCTTTGGAAATGAGGAAAAAAAAGAAAAGATAACTGATCCTTGATGAGTTTGGAGCATAAAATGCCCTGGAGGTCTTTGATTTAGAATAGTGGTTTTTACCTGCCTATAAACTTGAGAGAGAAAGTGAAAGAGACAGACACAGACCCATTTTAATAGTCTTAGAAAAGACCCATCACATTATAAGCTCTAACAGAGTAGCTATGCATGTACTGCTATAATTATAACTGTTAATCTGCAATGAGATTATTAATAGTAGGAAAACCTATTTACTATTACTAACATTAGTAATATGTTTTTTGGGTTTACACTGGGCAGAGGGATATCAAAACCACAGTGATCTCCTTGGTCGTAGAAGATGAAGAAGTTGCCCTGGACTTCAACTGATGTGTGATCAGGAAATCTGGAATGAGCAGATTTACAGAAATGGACTCCATGTTCTGAGAGAAGGGGGTGAGCAGAACAAAGAGCTCAAAATATGCTTCAAGAAAGGGTAGTTTTGGGGAAAATTTTGAGAGAAAGTGTGGGGATTTTACTGTCAGTCTGTGCTGGGCTTAGATACAGCAAAGTTAAACTCCAGGTCCTTGAGAAATGCAAGGACATGACTAAAAGCAAGTCAGGTGGCCCTTTGTGTTTTGGAGCAACTGTTGTGAGGTTGGAAGGCATTAGTAATCCGTACCCATAGCTTTCTTTTTATCTTTGGGAAACTTGTAGAAGGCAGCAGTCTGGATGCATCTCTAGAGACAGCTTAACTTTCACAATGAACAGTTTAACAGAAGTGACAGCTTAGGTAAAATAGTGGGGGAAAATAAACCCAGAAAGGAAAGTGTCTGCATTTTGTGGGAGGAAAAGAGCACAGAATTTTCCCAGTGTCTGTGACTGTCTCTTTGAGCCATGAAACGTCTGCACTCATTGGTGTTTTGCCTTCAAATCAATGGATTTTGCTCTTCTGTCAGGCAGGTTTTAACCTCCCAGTTTTACTGGCATTGCTTCTGATTTACAGAGATGTAGGAAGACACAGAAGGCACTTTCCTGACTCATTCCTGATTGATAATGTAGAAAAGCACTCTATATCATGGCCAACAAACAGAAGGAGAATTTTTAGTAGCATTGCTTTTTCTCTAAATTATGACAAAAAAGAGTAGCCACAGCTTTTCATATAGGTATTGCACCTTTTTTTTTTTTTTTAAATTTTTTTTCTTAAAGTTGATTTGCACCTTGGGTTGCAATTTATAATTTCTAATCAAAGAAAGGAAAAATAAGTGAACTTATTATGAGGTGCTTGTTAGAGCTAAGCAAACTTTTCCTATGGAGATGATGTAGCAGTGCTGGGAAACATTTAGTAACTCAGCAGAAATCCTGGTCTGTTGTTGTGCACAGATCTTTGAGTATGAGCCATTTAGTGTGTGTGTGTGTACATCTACATGTAGAGATACCTGTCTGTGTACCTTTTTATTTTGTTTTACCTGTATTACTCTCCTGGTTTGTATAATTAAATGCAAGTAGGACACCCAATGTGGTATTTCCTGATAACATCTACAAACAATGGTGGGCAAATTTCAAGGCTATTGTTTTGCAAGGGAAGAGTTAATTTCCATTTCTTTCTGCCATAGTTTTGAGTTTATTTATGTGTTTTAATGATGTCCTACCCTTTAAAAATAATTTCACCTACATGAGATGCTAGATTAACCCTCAGTGCTTGCAGTCATGCTGCTTTGACCAAAGTGGATCTCCTCATCACAGTGGGATAGTTTTCATGCCTTTTTCCAAGAGAGGGAAGTCAACACATCTAAATTTTTTTTTCTCCAATCCTGGGATCTCTAAAAAGCAACTCTTATTTTGATAAATAGTGTAGTGATAAAAAGTTTCCTTGTTTCTTTATTTTTGCACCCAAATAAAATGCAAACATTCAACAAAATAAAGAAAGAGATGGTAACGTACACCTCCATTCTCTTTTCTTCTAAATGTGGCAAACAAATTTTACAACTCTTATCTACAGTTCAAGATGGACATATTCTAGCCCTTAAAATTTAAATTAAAATTGAAAATTTAAAAATGATAATCCAGTGATGGAGGGGAGCAGAAGCACATCTGTGTCCTTGCTGCTAAAAGGTAAATGAAAGGGCTGTATTTGGCATCTTCATGCCTACTGCGCTGTACCTTGCTCTAAACAGTGATTTCGGAAGAGCAAAGCAGGAGCCTTCCTTGAGCTCTTTATGTATGTCTTTCTCCTGTCCACAGAGCAGCTCTCTGCATGCTAACTAACACCACAAAGGAGGTGGGGGCTCTGTAAAGATCATTCTGGTTTCTATTGTTCTCTGTAGTCACAGGAAAATGAACACAGCCTCTCAAAAAGTTCCCTCCCACGGGAAGATACTCAAGGAGAGAAAATTGCTATGATTTTGCCCTCTACTTCAGACACTTACTTGCTCACACAGTTCTAAAGTTGTCAAATGTATTTATACATATAAAATAGCAAACGTTTGATAGTGCCTTTTGTCCCCTGGGACAAGATCATCTGCATATTGCCGACGGGACTTTAGACACTGTGTAAGCATGAGTGTTACATGACAAGAGCAGGCACATCTATCTCGCCCTAGACCCAAGCAGGTTAGTCCACCTGTGACAGGATGGATTTGGGCAGAGCTGTGAGTTCATGGCCAGCAGCCAAGGAGCTGAACTGCCCTGCAGATGTTATGGTCTGAGGAATTTAGGGAGTGTCTGCACCCCGCTCTCTATTCTGTGACTCCCAGGAAGCTGGCACAGCAATGCCTGTCTTTCTGGGGGATGTAAGTGCAAAAAGTCATCTTTGAATTTTGTTTTTAAGTGGTGGGAGAAAGGAGACAGTTAATTTTATGTCCATTGTTCTTTTTTTTTTTTTTTTTTTTCCTTTCCATTTCTCTGAAACTGACATAATATACTTAGAAACTGTCTGGGCAAAGAAATGCTACTTAAAATTACAATTTGATGAGGTGGGAGAAAGGGAGAAATCCTGTTCCTAGATATTTGCCAAAAGCTCTGCCCCTTCCTATTTCCATTATGGCCCAACATTTCTCTCTAAAGCTACAGGCAAGTTCTGTAGAAGGACTCAAAAGTCACGATGTTTTTTGTGTCACCCCTACCTGGTGGGTACCCTGCCACCATGGGGGATGCAGAGATCTGCCAGAAGCCCCTGGATCTATCCAAGGGCTTGAAGAAAGTGGTCCAGCAAGGAGAACTGTT
This sequence comes from Pardalotus punctatus, assembly GCA_013400915.1. Lineage (NCBI taxonomy): Eukaryota > Metazoa > Chordata > Aves > Passeriformes > Pardalotidae > Pardalotus > Pardalotus punctatus. The sequence goes on along the minus strand of VZTX01022515.1, from coordinate 45,755 downwards.
CAGGAGATAGCTTTGGCACCCATCCCATGGCATCCTAAGGGTGACTGGACAGGATCTCTCCTTTTAAATGCAGCAGGAAGCTGAGTGCCTCCATATGATATTAATGGCACCAGAGACTTTTGCAGATTAAGTCAGCACCGTTTAGTCAATTTTAGAGTTGCTACCCTAATTTGCAGCAGAAATTTTAGTCTTGAAAAGGATTTGCTTGTAGTTGTGTCAAGTCTAAAATAAAATACGCTTTCTGCCTTGAAGAAATATGAAGGAAATGAAGAGAAAAGGCTGGATTACAGGATTCTATACAGGATAAATTTGCACCCAGCAAAAAATGAAAACCCAGGAGTCCACAGTAAAGCAAACACCTGCCTAACAAAAGTGTGCTGAAGAAGGATGTTTTAGACATCATCAAGTACATCAGTGAAGCCCCAAAGGAGAAGAAGCAAAAACCTCAGTCCTAGCTGGCAGCAAATAAAAGGTTGTTAACCACATGGAGATCTGTCTTTGGACACTGCCAAATTGAAAACTGAACGGAACATAATTTTGAAGATTATAACTGGAGATGATTAGAGGCATGGGGGAAGCTTTTTCAAGGACTTACTAAGGAAATGGGATTGTAATTAGAAAGGGAAATGGAATCAAGAGAAGATTTCTAAAAGGTGAAAAGAAAAGGCTTTTGTAAATACTAAAAACATGTTAAGAAGCCAAATTGACAACACAATGTTAGTGTGAGTTCACTTGTAATTTTTAGCCTGAAAATGATAGAGAAGTGCATTTTCAATCCAATTACTTGAAAATTTATTTCACTTTTACAGCTCTATCAGAGAGGACTTGCAAGATTCCACACTCATCATGAGAAAATGGAAATGGTGTCTCAGTCCTGGAGTGGTCTGATACAGCCAATACTGCAGATGTGCTTCATTCCATGTGTGCATTCACCCACTGATTTTACTGATCTGAACATGAACATTGGTAAGATGAGAACACTGAATAAGTACTGGTATCTCTTTTAAGTCCTGGGTTTTTGTTTTTGATTTTTTTTTTCCCCATAAAGACAATTTAAAGAGAAGAAAACATATCTCTTTAGACATTAGGAAGAAATTCTTTATTGTGAGGGTGGTGAGGCACTGCCACAAGCTGCCTGGAGAAGCTGTGGATGCCCCATGTCTGGAAGTGTTCAAGGTCATGTTGATTGGGGCCCTAATGGAAGGTGTTCCTGCCCACATCTGGTAACAAAATGATCTTTAACGTCCCTTCCAACCCAAGCCATTCAATGATTCTATGATTTTTAATTAAATATTTCATATGTAGTTCCTCAGACAACAGCCACCCAGAACACCAGCTTACTCTGGGAAGTCTAAATGGAGAGGTATGAGGTAATGAGGAGAGGTAATGAGGAGAGGTAAGTGAAAACCACAGCTCCTGAGCAGCTCAAGAGCTGATTTTGCATGAGACCTCTGTCACATGGGTAACACAGGGCCTCTCCTCCAAGGAATTTCCTGGCTGAAGGGGAAAGCCGACCATAGAGGACAACAAAGCTGAAATCCCCACTGTTGTTTGGGGTGCAACACAGCCCCCAGCCATCCCTGTCTGGTGTGATCCAGCAGTCTCTTCTAGTCTGCAGTAAAGACCAGCAGCTTGGGGAATCAAAAGCTGTCCTTCACATTTGTCTCAGTAGTTAAAAGAAAGACTCTAAAAAAATCACTTCTAGAACATGGCTTTAGACCCCATGGGGTCTGTGTGGGTTGCCTGTCCTGAAATAAACTCAGCTTTAGGGATCTGCAAGCTGGAGAATTACTGACTTTACTCCTGAAGAAAACAGAGTGACTGCAGTCCGTGTTCTGGTGAAAGCTGGGATCAGTACTGGTCATGAGAGCGTTTGTTACAGGGACACCATGTAGAAACAAGAAGTGAGGGCTGGCAAACCCCATCAATAAAATCCCAAGAGCATCTCCAGTTCATAATTGGTGAACATCCATGGCCTCATCCCAAACTTGGCTCTTCAGGTAACATTAATGCAATGTTTCTTATCTGAGGTAGATCAGTATGTTTCACTGAGGTACATCTCACAGAATTCTTTTCCCCAACAGCCATAGAAACATGTTGCTTCACTGCACAATGAAAAGATGGCAGGAAAAGGGAATTTTATGCTTTCTGGGTTCAGCTGACATGTCTCCGTATCAGCTCACTGCAGATTAGTAAGGTACACTTGGAATAAATTAAGTGACCGAAGTGAAGTGTGCAAACCCATCCACAGCAAACACATTGCCTTGTGGGGTGTACTTGCAGAGATTATGATTATTGTTTGAGTTAAAAAAAGAAAAAATAAAGGAGTACTTTTCTGTATTTGTGTCCTGCCTTTGAGGTGGAGAAAACTTCATAATCCAGTGAGTTGAACTCAAGAGCAAATGTTGGGAGGCTTAGGATCTACATGGCCTTACTAGTGGCCTATCTTGAGCATGTCTGGCCATGAATGCTGATCCTGGCTGGCGGCATCAGAGCAGCTCTGAACAGGCTGCGTGTCTACATCGTCTAGTGCTGTACCTCGCAGAGATACTAATTGGGTCCTGGAAGCAATATAGGCATGGCAGCATGTTGCTGTGTCAAGCTAATTAGTGGTGCTTCTAACAAGCACAGGTGCAGCAGCAGGTTGACACGGCTCTGATGCTGCCTGTTCAGAGCCACCCTGGCTGCCTCTGCCCTGAGCTCTGCACGATGGCACAGCCGTCACTTCTCTCACACTGTTAACCTCCCTGGGCAAAACTGAGGTGGATTTGAAGAGAGCGGAAGATTTTGTTATATACATATGCGCAATGCCTTAGATTCTACATCTGTGAAGCTGGGCATAATAAAATGCATCTGCCTTTGCAAATCACTGAAAATCTACAAACGAAAAGTGCTGCATGTTGTCAGTGTTAGGATCTCTTTTAATTCTTGCTCTTCATTATATTCTTTTCCTTGCTTTATAACATATGTGCTGAGACAGAGGTCGCGAATTTCAACCTGCCCAAAAAAAAAAAAAAATAGAAAAACATTGGAAGTGGAAGTAAAAAGCCACTGAGCACCGAGCAAAATATGAGCTGAGTTTGTATTATTTATACAGTTTTGTATTCTGCCTACTGCCAAGCACATGAAAGTTAAATATTCCCTGTGCTTTAGAACAGGGAGAAAGTAACAGCAGAAATTGAAGCAGGATAGTTGGAAGTGCAGGTAGGAGAATAATTTATAATGGATAATTTATTCAACAAAATTTTCCTCTTATCTCTTCACAAATAATTCTAAAACAGATTGCTGTTTTCTCAGATTCACTTGTTATGTGAAATTATTTACTGAACAATTCTTTTAAGTTGTTTGTGAATTTAAATTGTAGAAAGTGGGTATGCTTTTGATTTGACAAAAAAGCTCCACAGAGCATGCTTTTGTGAGCTGACTGGAGTGATGCTGTCTTCCCTGGCCCCCATCTGCCTCCACATAGCTCCATGAAGGTTTGGGTCCTTCTGTAGTGGGCCAGCTTCTCAGAAATGAGCTAAATCAGCATTTTTGGCACCAAGTCCAAATTCTTGACCATTTTGTTTCTTAACGTTTTTGCCAACATGGGGTAAAATACTCCTTTAACATTTCAAAAGAGTGACGCAAAGAGCCTCCTGCCTGAAACGTTGTTTATTTTTCCAGCCATTTCATCTGCTCTGATAGAAGTGTAACCTCCCTTTCCCCAGTCTGTGCCTTCTTAAAGTCCTTCCCTCAGCCTTTGCAGCCACAGCCACGCCATCCCTGTTCACCTCTGGTCTCCTTCATCAATCCCTTTACCCTTACGTGAATAATTGTTTGAGGAGGTTTATGAGACCCTTGAGCACCAGATACTGCTTTGAGTTGGATATGGGGGGTTTGAAGACACTGATCGGATGATCTGGAGAATGCATTTGAATAAAAAGCATTTCCTCCTCATCAACTGAACAAAAGTTGTTCCTTCCCTTATGGTACAATATGAGGGGAAGATGCAGAGGCATTAGGCATGTGGCTAGCCCACATGCCAGGTGGCTATTTTGTCACCATGCCATCAGCGCTAGTTTCCCCTTTCCCTAAAAACAAGGACAGGTATTCCTGTGCTGGCCTGTGGGTGAACCCAGCTTTCAGCAGTTGCGGGGAGGGGTAGAAAGGTTTTCCTGTGTATGAGCTAGTAATGATCCATCTGCAGAACGTGCCAGTTGCTTTCCTTTGCGTGGGATGGTAAGAGATCGATTAGAGCAAGAAAGTTCACAGCCCACTTAAGGAGCAATATTCCCCTTTTATCTCATTTCCTTCTCAGGTTTCTACCCTTTTACAGCTGTGTGGCTGGTGTGCTAAATGCTAATGTGAAAGTACTTTATACAGTGCCAAGCAGACATTCTTGTGGAAATGAATTCTCCCTTCTCACATTTGTCTCTTGCTTTCTCACCTCCCTACCCGGCTGATCTGATAGTCCCTTGGTATTTAGGGACAATCCTTGAGGTGCCTGGCCAGGTGCCCATGCCTGCAGACAGCCTGATGCTTGCTTAGTTCAGAGCAGGTTTGCTGCAGTCTCTTTATTTTTTCCAGGCAGGCAAGGATTAAATAGTCTTTTTTTGATCACAATAAGAAGTAACTGGTATTTGATCAGCAGCTTAAATGACTGAACAGACTTTGCTGGATAAAATATTCAGCAGGTTTTTTGTGGTTTTGTTGTTTTTCTATTTTTTCCCTTTCAGTCATTCACATTTGTTTGCGATTTCCCTCTGCCCTTTTAAACTACCTCTTCTCGGTGATTATTGGTCTAATTGTATCTAGTCTATTTAGGTTCTTGTATTAAGCTCATCACTGTGGTGTCTGAACACCAGATCAATGCCATGTAATTACAGTCACACAGAGCACAATCAACAATTATCAGTGATCACTTTTCAGATCCTGCAACAAAGAAATGCTATCTGAGACATTGCTGCAGGATTTCAGATTTTCAAATATTTGCACTTCTAATTAAGCAGATGGAAGACCTGCTGGTAATGAGAAAACAGGTCTCAGAACTTAAAGCAACCTGCCCAACTGCCCATAGCTAATTTCTGCCCAGACCAAAATAAATTATGCTGCAACAATTCTTTTCCAAGGTAAATAACACAACACGCCACTTGGCAAAATGCCTCACAACAACAACAACAACAACAAAAAACTAGAGAAGTGTTTAAAGGTATTGCACTCAGTGGGAGATTTTCACACCACAGTAATAAATGCAACACAGCAAAAACCTACAGCTAGCAGAAGGGAATGCCTTCTTATCTAACTGCTCTGGAGGATATTTGCTGATCAATCCTATGAAAGGATGATATGCTTCTCTGTGTGTCCAGGGGATGAAATAACAAGCCTGAAGGCAATAATGCTCTCATATCATGTTTGAGAATTTTACAAATACAGCATGAGGCTCTGTGACTCAGTCTGAATGGAATTTTTCTTAGCACATGAATTTTACATGATATTTCGATACTAGTTCTTCTGGGCAGTTTTCCTAACACAGTGCACTGTTAGTTTTAGGTGCTTTTTTATCATATTGGTAAATACCGTGACACATTTTGTGAAATGTGTGAGGAAGGGTAGCAAACTTGAAAATTTGAAAATTACTAGGATATTTGATTGTCTCTTTTTTACTTCTGCAAACTTCCCAATCTTTCTTTTGTTTGGAAGGAAGAAATAAAAAGCAGCAAAGAAAAAAGAGTTTAGTGCAATCTTTATATGTGTTTTGCTATTATATATATTTTTTTTTCTCTCATGGTCTCTCCTTAGACTTTAAATTCTGCTTCTTCTAAAACAAATATCCTTATGTTCCAGATTAATTAAAAAGAAAAATCAAATATGTAGGTAGGGGTTTTTTTGTTTGTTTGGTTTTTGGCAACAACAACAAAAAAACCCCATGTCTTTTTGTTATTTCCAAATCTCTAAAAGCATCAATTCTTGTCATTATTAAATTTCTATATAGAAAACTGGTATGCATGTGGGGGTGTAATAGCACAATCTGATAGTCTTGTAATACCAGTTTTCTATAAATAGGGAGATCTGTTATTTATCATTGGAACTATTCATTAAAATTTATATATATATA
>VZTX01022515.1:0-39506 GCA_013400915.1 Pardalotus punctatus | reverse complement strand
TATATATATATATATATACACAGAATGGGCATCTGTTACTAGATTTTTAGTTGACTGACAGTTTTTAATCCATTTAGCCAATGCTAAATAGAACTTGCTGGAACATAAGCCTTTTCAAGAAGGCTTTTCAGCTTACTCCTGATGTGTTCTTATGCCCTTTCTCATGATCTTTGGAAATTTATTTATTTTTTAAAGATTGACTCCTGGAGTCAGGTGAGTACATGAAAATTGCAGCTTTTATTAAAAACCAAAATTTTCATTGTGTAGAAGAAAGCTGAAAATGAGACTCTTTTTGAGTTCAAAAGGAGTGTAAGCAGAATTAAATTTTTTTTTTTTTTTTAATAAAGGCATTTTTTAAAATCTATTCCCATGGCTTTAGGAGGTCAGGCCAAAAGGTTTTGACTATTTGGATTCTGTAACAATTTTAATAATATACTATTTTTTATATCTCCAGTACTGTTGAAATCTTACTGACCCACGCTTTGGGATTATATATTAATAGTTCTTTACCATAGGGGCTACACCACTTCTGCATGTTTACCACACCATTATTTTAAGGATAAAGCATCCACTCTTGGCAATGGAGTACAGAAGGTCAATGTACATAGGCCACATTTGTGTTTTACCTCCACACCTTAAATCCTCATATTAATATTTTGTCTCAGATCTCCATTGCTACTGTCTCAAAAGAATAGCCAACATCTCAACAGTGAAGCACCACTCACATGGCAGCCAAATCCAGGTGAAAACTGGCAAAATATTACAGAACATTTTTTTACCCTGTAATTATTTGTATTGATAATTTTATGGTTTCCACTCTAAACTTGTCCTTTTTCTTTTTTCAATGAGGGTTTTGAAAAGTGCCTGCTCTACTGCTGGTATTCACTGGTGTGAATTTGCAGACAGACTGGGAGAGAATTTTTCCCTCAATCTCTCTCCTGCTCATGGATGGGAGTTTGATCACTTTCTGTTGTCAGCATTTGTTTTCTTTTCTACTTGATGCACATCTTCTCTGTAATAAATAACATAATTCCAGCTCTTAATGGCTTCAGATGGCACAGTGCCCTCTGCTCGAACTCTTTGGAGAGGGAAATACTCCAGCTTACCGTCAGAGTTTCATTTGCAAGCTTTACTTTACCTTAGCCTTATTTTAAAAATTTCAAAGCTTTGCCTCCACAAATCAGGTTAAACTGTACATTACAAGGGAACTGCTTGACCTTGAAGCAATCCGTTTTGAGGCAGAGGTGACGAAGGGGTTGGCAGGCAGGATTTATTGTGCTCTGAGGAATGCAGGGGGAGCACATGAGCATAAATATACAGAGAAACAGGAGCGGGAATCGCAGATGGATCTGGCAGATAAGACTTGGGCCTGTATCTGTAAGTAGGTCAAAAGTGTGATGGTATCATCTCCAGTGGAAATACAATTCAAAATCTTGTTTGGATGGTATATGATGCCAGACAAGCTTCATTGGACAGATAAAACATTATCACCATTATTCTGGTAAGACTGCAGAGTAAGTAGGATACTCAACATATATTAAAGGCTTGAGAAGTTTGGGGCAAAATGTGTAAGGTAACTGGAGATATTGCACAGAAAACACTTACTGAACAGTGCCAAAGTTGGAGGGGCCTGTGGGATAATGGACTTGAAGGGCTGCTCACTGAGGCCTGTGGCAGGAAAAGCAGGCTGCTAGCAGGGTTATGTGCCCACTTAAGAACTTGTGGGTTTAACACATTTGGGCTGACTATCCTGGTTCCCATTCCTCAAAGCAAGAGTAAGAAAAGACAAGCAGAAAGGGATGGATGTTGTTAGGTGGTAGTCTAACCCCAAGGAAACAAAGCAGAGTCACAGCGGCCTATGTCTGTAAAAAAAAAAAAGGGAGACCCTCCTTGTTAAATTGAGTGGGAGATGTGCTTGTGTGACCATTTAGGGAAATAATGTTTGCTGGACATGATTTTGACTGATGTGCTGGCATTGTTGTGATCAACTCTTTCAATGCTCTAGTACTTTCTTGCTGGGAAAAAGGCAGAGGAACTCAGAATGCTTTATTTTTTATTTTTTTCCCCCAGTAAAACCTTGCTTTTTGATAAGTTCTTGCCAGGTAGAAACCCCAAACATGCCCTCCCCACTTCCATCCTTATTGTATCCCTATGTGCTGGCAGCCCACCTCTGCTTTCTGCAACTCTGATCCCTCTTTGGTCTACAGCTCTCTGTCATACCTCTTTCAAGGTCTTCAGGGCTTCAGCTCCCCCAGAGAGAAGGTGGAACAAAAAAGCATGCTGAAAACATTGAAAGAAGGGACTAGAGGAGAGAAATGAAAGGAGATGAGTAGGCGTGGGAAAAAGAGACAGAAGAAGCACAGCTGTAGAGTCAGAACAGACTACATATTTATTTTCTTAAAAAAGGTAAGTGGTTATGTTTTGAAAAGCTCCTGCTGTTGTTCCTTCCAGCAGTAAAGCCCTTTATTTGAGCTTTTTTCATTCTCCTGAATCTTTTTCCTTTCTCTCATTCTGTATTAAGAGTTCAGGATGTGACCTTTCAGAACATGGTTGCTGGATTTTTGGGCCCTTGGATGATAGTGGCTTATTATGTACATATTTGCATAATGAGTTAATTAGGCATAATGTGTGGTTAAAATTAACTACACTGCACTCTTTTTATAGAAAGTCAGCACAGATTTCTGCCAAAGTGTCTCCTTAGACACCCTCTTGGGGGCCTGTTAGGATTCCCTGCCCACTTTCAGATGTCACTAACTTCTGATGATTAATTTGTGAGCTCTGATACTTCATCTATGCAGATTATACATATAAAGCCCACTACCCTGGAATTTTAGGATTATGTAACAATCTGGTTTTATTTTTATTAAAAAATAGGGAAAAAAATTCAAGCCCAGGTGAATATAATGAAAGATTTGACAATACCATCAAAATCCATATGAAATGTACAGAAATTGAAAAGAATAAAAAAAAACCAAAAACCAGGAAAATCCGCCTTTGTTGTTTTTAATATTTTCTGTACAACTTCTGTGACAGCCATGTTTCCTGTCCTTTCCATTTGGAGATGCAATGCCTCTGTGAGTGATATTGAAGCTCATGAAGTTGTTTCATACTTTTATATCCAATCTGTGTTGTCTATCACTGTAGACCTGTGGTCCTCAAGGTGTTCCACGTTGACCCTCATGGCTCTCCCCAAGCATGGTAAGATTGATTCCTGGTAATGTGTTCACTGGATGAGACAGGATGCAAGTGATTGCCTAATTTTTAATGTTACCTGTACCATTTGAAGTTGATCCTACTTTGAGCAGAAGAGAACCACAAACCTCTGGGGGCCCTTCACACCTCAATTATTCCATAAATCTCTAGTTATTTGTACTGTGGAATGTGTGATGAGTATTGATCCTCTAGCTATGGCTATCACCCATCAATGGATGACAAAAAGTAGGCAGCAGACCTGAAGTCTCTGAAACAGAGCTAAAGCTCCTACATGACAGCTCCTTGTTTGTCTTAGGCATGGTGGAGGACAATCTAGAACTGCAGATTTTTCTGCCTTTTCAAATGTGCAAGCTTACTCCATGGTTCTAGCACTATTATGCAGACATATTCCAACATTTCTCTTGTGGCATTGCATTTCCAGTGTGCCGCAGCTGTACATTACATGCACCTGCTATTACACTGCTTGCTCCAGGTGATGTAAGGAGACCTGTGAGTAGGAGGAAGTAACTTTAGCTGTGCGTGTTTCCTCTCCCTGATCATACACCTTGCTATTTTCCTCCCATGCCTTTCTCCTTCAGGCATGTAAAGCTCCTCTGGGAAAGCACTGGCCACTGCCCAAGACAGTATGCTAGAGTAGATGGAGTGACAGCCTAATGCATTTAAACAACATCTAGGTAAGAACTGAATCCAAAGTAGAATTTAGAAAGCAGACCTAAAGGCACACTTGCTTTTTTTTTCCTCTATTGAAATCCAGAAAAGGAAAACCTGCTTTTAGTTTAATTCTCAGTGTTCAGTGCTTTGCACAGCAGGAGAAATAAGCGGCTGGTAACCAAAGTCAGTATGTGCAACTGGGGAGGGACACAAACACAATCTTATATGTTTATTTATATAGCAACTGCTTTCCACAGGCCACTCTGGCCTCAGAAACAAAGGTGGATGAATCATGTTGTTCCAACAGTAAAATAATTGAAGAAATATAAATTGGATTCCATTTTTTCTTCAAGCCGTTTATTCCTATAGTTCTTAGCCCCAAACCTGGAACATATGTATGTCTGCTGAACAAGAGACAAATTGCCTAGACAAAAACATTGGCCATTGAACAATAATCTGTAGTTGCATAAAAATGAAGCATTTTCCATTCACTTTTGTGTAAGCTACATTATGCTAACTTTGCACCACAGGCTCTTTAAGCAGACATTAAAAGCTATGGTCATTGAGCTGTACAGTTGTTTAGACACCACAGAAAAATTTCACAAGTGGGACAGGAAGAGACAAAATCATTCTGCAAAGGCCATAAATAAAATGGATGATTTTTATATGTTTGCTTGAGTGTTTTCTAGGGTGTTTTTACTTGAATTCTGACTGGTGGGTTTGGGGATTAGGAGGTTCTTCCCAAGGAATGGCATGGCTCCTAGGTGAAGCAAAGAGTTTCCATTTTTCTATATAGGAAAAAGTCCAAAGATGAAAAGTAGATGTAAGAGGTTTATAAAATGGGTAGTTCCTGCAGAGTACGTTAGTGAAGAGTTTCCATGGATAGAAAATGCACTGTTGGCAGAATCAGCAAGGAGTTGGAAAATTTCACAAAAGAAACCTTTCCATTAAAAAGTATAGATGGACTGAGATGGACGTATTTTGTGGAATTGTACTACTTCTGAAGAAACTTCCACTGCATAAGATTTCCAACAACAGAGTGATTTTTTTTTTGTCTCTTTTTCCACATGGGGGTGACAGAAATAATTTCTTCTGCCATCTTCAGCATATGTGCTCTTAGGGTACTGGTTCCTACTCTGCCTAATTCCCATCTCAGCTGTGAACTTTGGACACTAGTTTCATATGGGATTAAAAGCAGGTCTTGTGTCATGGCATTTTCATGTTCCACTTCAAAGAGGGGGAAGAAAGAAGAAGAAAGAAGGAGTATAGATCAGTGCTTATGCTGTTAGTAAGGAATCAGAGTCCTTATTCTCCTTTTTCCTAGCTACTACTATTATTATAGAAACCTAGAAGATTTCTGATTTATCTCAGATATTTTCACTGGGCAGGAAAAAGATTTTTTTTTGGTCCATTAACACTGTGTAAGTTCCAAAGATGTGCTGATTGAACAGGATGTCCCAGTGTCCTTTCCTAAGCCCTCTGTATAAAAACATGATTTTATAACTCAAGAAAGCCTCTCTGTCCCCTAGATAAAGGAAAGAGAATAGTTTGATAATGTGGATTTGGATCCACAAATGCCCCATTACAGTTATTTGAAACTCTTAAAAGGATTCTGTGCTTGAGAGATGGAGGTGTAGTATAGTCAACCGTATCACAGGGAGACAACCCGAAAGAGACATTTATGAAGGAAAAAACTGCAAGTAAGGAAAGCGGGTTTTCAGAAATCAACATGAAAACAGAATCTGCTATAATCATCCTGAAAGGGACAGATTTTTGCTTTCCACCCTCAGCTTGTCTGGCCTATTCTGTCTCTGAACACTGAAGCTCACAATGCTTTTTTTCTTCCAATTTCAGAAGTGTCAGAGAGGAGACACGGTGGCGGTAAAAAAACTTACACCGATCTCTTGTTAGCTAACTGCGGTGTTTTGTTTCACAGTTACATGTCTGCACAAGCCGTCATTGTGTCAGTCATAATTACCACCTATTCAGTGGCTCCCTTCAGGTTTCATCACCTTTGCAGTATTAAGCAGCCAGCTGCAGGAAGCAGTCGGCTGCCCTGGAGCAGCAACTGTCAGCCTCTGGATTTCAGGGTATAATTGCTGCCTGAGTGCAAACAACTCCCTCCTTCCTGCATAAAACACCCAATCTACTCCTTTTTTTTTTATTTGGCAGAGATCAGAGCTCCATCAAATGCACTTTTTGCCCAGCATAAGAAGACAGACCCTGTCTTCTGCAGGGACAACCCAGCATGGACAGGCTGGGGGACTGTGCAGCTATGTGTCTGTGCCACCCTGTGCTACACATGAAAATGTGGCCCAGCACTCCTAATTGGAAAACAGCTCCAGCTTACTTGTAAACCCCTTTTTCTCTCTACTGTGAAACATTTGAGCTTACCTCTAGCACTGAAGTCTGACTGCAACCTTCTTGATGACCCTCAGATGTGGGAAATTACTCTCCTGAGTAAAAATCTGGAGTACCCCTGTCTAAACTTACTTTTCAAGAGCTATGCTCTGGTGGAATGGCAGATAGATAAGTCCTCATCTGGGCCAGACAGGCAGAAAGAAATATATGAAATGCTAGAAACTGGGAGGCAGTTTCAGAGCATTCCTGTCAGGCTGCTGCATGGTTTCACATGCCAATTGCCTTTCCTGTCTTGCCATCCTGTTTACTGTGTTTTATAAATTCAGCTTTGGCTGCATGACCCAGACCAGCAGGCTTGCCAACAATCATGTTGCATTTTGTTAACTGCTTATGACTTCTGGACAGTGTGCTGCTGTGATTGTCACACTCTTTTACTTAAACATATGGCACGTGGAGAAACAAACTACTCCAGCATGCAGCTTTCCATGATAGATTTTTACATATCAATTGCAGATACTATTTGTGGCTGCTGAGATTGGTGTTGTCCAATCCTGGAAGTAGAAAAAATCCTCTACTCTGAGAAGTACCTGGCATGCTGGGTTCCTTTGGCTCAATTAGGAAAGTCAAAGATGCTGTCAGACTTTTCTCAATCCAATAGTAATGCTACCAAGCTGGGCTAAGTATGTGTATCAGGTTGGAGAGACAAGAATGACAATAAAATCTTGGTGGGAGTAAGAAGTGCTGAGAGGCTAACTGAGGGGAAGAGCTATTTCATTTGTATCAGGAATGAGGAGGAATTTAGAGATGCAGAAGTTCTGCCTGATTAAGGCTCCCACATAGTGAAGGTTATTTGTCAATACAACATATACAAGTGGGAAGCTTTCTGAGGTGCTTCCTGCATATGAGACTTTCTGAGATAACTGAGACCAAGTCACCATAAGAAAATGTAAAACTGTCAAATATTAAAGCTAATATTCAAACAGGCAAACAGAAAGCATAAATCCCCCCAAATACCTGCAAACATTCCTCCGAAGATGCACAACCCATCTATGTGCTGCAGGAGTTCACCTAATTTCCTCTCTTCATATAAGTTGATTCTTTAGTTTTGAGTCTGAATCAGAGAAAAAGATTTTAAGGGATTTTACATAAGTTTCTTGCACAAAACTCTGAATTGACATCCAACATGGATGAGGCCTGATAAGAAGGAACTGGATAATGATCATTGTCCCTTTCTTTTTGATGAGACAAAACATGGCACAAATTTGAGGGAGGGAAAACCTGGAGGAGAAATGGGTTCTAATTTTGTGAAGACATACTGCGCTCTTCAAAATCATGTATTTTCCACCAGACTTGATGGATTTGAAAAGATGCAAGACATACAGCAGTAAAACTATCCAACTTTACCAATTTCTTTAATTTGGAAGAGTTAATCATGAATCTTGAAGTAGTCTATCTGAGCAGCTGTTATACTTCACCAACTGCTGCTTTCACTTGTAATAGTGTTTCATACAGCTAAACCGCATTGTGGTGCGTTGGCATGAGGAACATTAGTTTCAGATCCACTGTAAGCTAGGTCATGGGATATATCTAAAACTTTTTGGCATTTTAATCTTCTGAAGTGTGATCCACCAGGATGTGTTGTCATAAGGAAAGAATTATGTATGTAACTGGTCACTACTGACACCACTTTTATTCATTTTCCTTGGCCTGTTGACCTAACTTCAGTCTTGAAACTCTGTCCTTTCCTCATATTCCCTGCTTACTACTGTATGTTTCTCTTGATTTCTTTTAAAAGTGCATTAAAGCAAAAGTAGTTTAATTTCCTAATGTTATTGTAAGGAACTGTGTCTGTCTAAATTTACCTCTTCACAGTCAGCTTCTCTCCTGCCATTCATCCCATGCAAGTGCAGTGTTATCCTATTGTCCCACTTTGCTCCCAATTTGGAACAAGCTATGAGCTTGTTCATGAGTGTTATTTCTCTTGTGAAGTTAGTGGACTGGAGTAGGAATTAGCTCAGTACACTGATAGAAGTGGAATGGACTGGAAACAAAGAAATTAGTGAATAACAATTGCTAAGGTGCCCAGCTGATCTAAGTATATTTCATAGTTGAAGAGCATCGAGTTAAGTGTGGACCAGAATCCCAAATGTGAATAAACTGGAATTGTAGGAAAACTCAAATCAAGACTTTGCTAATTGTCCTTTTCTAGAAATACATCAAACACACTCAATAAAACACCAAATGCATATAAACCATCTGTAGCTTCTGTCATGGGACAATAGGAAACTGTACCCAAATGCTTCTAAGGATTCTCTTACCTGGTAGTCTTACCTTAATTGATAGTATGTGACATACACACAAAATATTTTATTAAACATTTTTTATTTGCTTTTACCAAGAGCACTTTTATGAAGTCCAGTCTGGCTCTGGATGAACAGAAGCTGTTTGGAAACAGCTGGTTAGTGAGCCAAACCAAACATGGACACTGTGGGCTTGCCAGTGTGACGTGACTATATTTTCACTGGAAGCTCACCAGGATGCTATGTCAGACAAATGCACTCCTACAGTACAGGTGGCAGGAAAGGCTTGGCCATATGGAGAAGCATTGCTGTTGCTGTCACTGCCAAAAGCTGTACTAGATGCCTCACGAAACAGAAAGAGGATTTACTACAGTCGAAGGGGCCTGTTAACTCTGTTGGTCATAAGATAATGAAAGCAAAAATGTTTTCCTTCATTAGAACAAGCAGAAAGAGTGGTGTTAGCTAAATGGTGGTCAGTATTAAGTGAACGATGAAGGTATATAGGAAGGAACTACAGAAAGGCCTTATCAGTATTGCAGTCAAGATAAAGCATTTGCTACTCTGTCTCCTCTATCTTCTGTGAGCATATCAGCAGTGAGATCGTGCGCGTTGTCACTCTTACCATGAGTTATGTGATTCTTTCACTTTTGAACCGGGCTCTGGCCTGCAATGCCCTCTGTGTCACTCACAGTTATGCAGTAACTGAGTGAATTTGTATCTGCAGACATAGCAATGAAGACAGTGACCTGCCAGCTTTTCAATTCTACCCCCAATCAAAGAGGGATTTATTTCCTGATAGGAGTGTAAAATTTAGAGAAAATGGAGTTTAAGGCTTCAGAGAGTTGCTGAGCATCATCCTGTTGAAACTTAACCGCACACCAAAGACAGAGCAGATAGGCAGAGACACCTCAGACATCCCTCACACAGTACCATTGCACAGAAGTTAACTTTCATCAAAGGGAGAAAGACCTCTTTTAAACCTTTCAGAATATGTGGAAGAACTTTCCTACTCAGACACAGCTGTCTAGAGAGCTGAAGAAAAGTTGGGATAATCCTCCCCAGAGCCCTTGACTCTGCCATTTCCTCATGTCAGGAGCAGGTAAGAATGCCTCACAGCCTCTCCATGTACCTGTGAGGAGTTTTTGGACTGACAGATTTAACTAGCTCATTGTTTAGGCCCTGGACTGAGTGTGTTGGCTGAGCCCAAGTCAGCTGCAGTTCTTCCAAAGAAATATGTTTGCTGATGCTATGACTTGGTTGTTGATGAGCTATGTTGGCATAGGTGCAAATTCTGTGAGCTTTAGTAGCAGTTGCAGCTGTGGCACCTCAAGAGGTCATGGAGACTGTACCCACTACACCTAAACTACCCTTGAAAGACTTTCATGCAGCCTGTTTTTAAGAGCCACCAGAAGTAAAGATTTCACATCCATTCAGCAATTGATTTCTCTGCTAACCTCTCTCCACTGTTTCCCTAAGGTATTTTAAAGTGCTTAATCTAAATCCTTAAGCCAATAATAGCCACATGGAGAAGATCCAAAAATAGCACTGACAATGGGTGTTAACAGCAATTCAGAAACCTTAAACTCTGGACTGTCTGCATACAACTGTTGGATGGTCACACCGGACCGGGCTGGTACCAAGCAGCAACCTGTAGGTGAAGTTATGCCATGGCTTTCCAAAGGAAGTACAGCTTTCCATCACTCCTGTGTCTGCCTAGAACTTTGTTGGGTAAGAGCATGGACAGAAAAATTTATTTCCCTACAGTAATCCACAAAGGAAGTTCAGGGTTGTGTTGCAGCCTGAGGCAATGATAAAGGGATGTCTTGGGCATGCTCTGAGCATGCACCTAACAGCAGAAGGAAAAGACCTTTTTTGCCAGGAAGGTTGCCTGCTCTCAGGGGAATAGTCCTGAGGTGGGAATGTTGCTTCTGGTGATTGAATTAGTTCACCTAGAGCTCATTAGCATGTCTCCCCCAGGTACTGTGTGTGACCATGTGGATGGAGACGTTTAGCCGTGACAGTGTTTTCTGAATCAGCAACCAGCCCAGTGGTTCATGCAAGGAAACTAATTTCCTTGCTAGACATAAACACAACCCAAAACCAGTTAGAATTAACTAGGTGAAGTCTGAGCTCTTTTCTTCACCTCCATGGCATTCTCCTGTATTTCCCATAGGATGGCTCAAGTGTGATTCCTCTCCCAAGAATTTCTGGGCTGGTAGTCACGCAAGAGACTTTCCAGTGCTTTGCAAAGCTTCCATCTATTTGGGAATATAAGGAAAACAGACTGCCTCAAAATAGACTTCTACTTCCCACTCTGACCAAAACCACTACCTGTTGGGAAGATGGCATTTCCCTCGCCCAGCCTAAGAATGGCTTCCTGAGAGCTCTGCTTTTTCAGTGATTTGGATTCAGCTGGGCTGAAGCACAGCACAGAGACAATATTTAATTCTTCCTTGCTATTTTCTCTAGCTTTGATTTACTGCAATGTAATTTTGGAAGTTTAATCTAGTTTCATCAGTCATGACTGGAGCTAGAAAACAGGGCAAGTTATCAGAAGATACAGCAGGGAGATAACTAAAGGAAGTTTCATTTGGCACAAATTATCAGGAAATCCTCCCAAAATCAAGCCATCAAGGAAATGATAGAAGTACATGATTTCACTAAAAATGAACCCACACGTATAACACAACACACACAAACACCAATACATGGCCCCTTTCCATCCTCTGGAAGTCAGTTTTCTTTTTTTCTTGGGCTATTACAAATATTTTAATGTATTCTAGCTCCAGTCCAATCCTCTGCAATTGCTGGCAGCCATTTTATATCATCCCTGTCATAAGTTTCACTGTCACAGCAGTTTGTGCTTTGGTTTTTAGTATGCCTGGAATAAAACTCAGCAGCTGGGGTTCTGCACCCAGGTCTAAGTGCAGCAGCTGGAACATCTGCCCCAAACAGGTCTTTATCATTTACTTCCTGTGCCATGGGAGTCCCTGGCAGCTGTGTCTGGAGGAGGGCTGTGCTCCCTGGGAGCAGTTTGTGCTGCCAGCAGCTTCTGCAGCAAAAGCAGCCCCCGCCTGGGGACCAACAGCAGCAAGGCTCAGGAAAGCTGGGGTGTAAGGTGGCAATTACCAGTAATAAGTCTGCAACAGGATTGCCTGTGGGCATGGGAACTGCCTCATCTTTTTGCAGCCCTCAGAGAGCCGAGGGCTCTCAGCCCTCCCTATGGAGCTAAGGTCACCTTGCAGGAGGTGTGCTGTGTTGTGTTGTGGGGATCAGGCCCCACAGACTCTGACTCCATTTCCAGATTGTCTGGAGGTGTGTAACTTCTGGCACACCTCAGTGCACCCAATTGTTGTCCCTATTAGAGCACAAGGACAAATTGCTGACAAAGAGGGTTGCATAAAAATGCACTTGGGTGCAATAGCTGTGGCAGTATTTCAAACAGCTTCCTATTGTACATCTCCAAGAGAGATGCAAGCACGTGTGCTTTATAATTGTGCAACCATATCGCTGAATATGGATAGCACTTACAAGTGCTGTGTAACATGTTGACAACTCTGCACACATAAATATGTATTGTTTTTCAGGCACAATCCCAGCAAAGAGAAAAACTGAGTTTTTATTTTAATTTCTTCTGCAACGTCTGAGCTAACTGCTACAGGACTTACAAAGAAAAGTGGGAGTCCTAATGACTTAACAAGCAATTCAAGACAAAGCACCTCTAAGATCTCTAAGTTCAGCTCCCTAAAAAATTTTCATCTATGGCTCAGATCCTATCAATTATTCCTTCTTATTATCATTATTATTATTTTTATTTTTTGTACAGCTATTAGCTCTTGAACTTCCTAGTTTGTTCTCCACCTCTTTCGGGTGACTTTTCAAAATTCAGATCATTCCACAGTTAAAGCTTTAACCGTTCTTTATACCAAGATTCTTCTTTCTTTTTGACATCAAGACTTTTCTCTTTGATAACTTCAAATGTTTCTCCCTCTCTGCAGTGAGTACTTAATTCTCACCAATGGGTTTGCTTTTCTATCAAACATAGCACTTACACCCTGGATGTTGTTAATCTGCTATGGCCATTGAGTGCTTTCTTTTCCTTTTAAAAAAAACTTTCTACTGTACCACTATTTGTTCAACATTGTTGTGAGGGTTTTTGTTTTTCCTAATTATGTAAAAATACTCTAGCATTTTAAACTCAATTAAAGCTTCCTTTATGTGTTAGCAGAGCTGCACAACAGAGGTTTTCATCCTGTGCACTGCTTTCGCTGACTGTGAAACAAATAAAAGCCAAGCTTTTGCATTTCATAACCTTGAAGTTCTCTGAGTAGTTTCACCTCCAGGGCTGGGTAACTGAATGTTTTCAAGCAGCTTAGAGAGAAAAATGGGGAGGGGGGAGGAGAAGGCAGCAGTAAACAAGAATATGATTTCAGATTTTCATGATTTAGACTAAACTGAATAGCAGCAGCAGATGTAGAGAGAAAGAGAGACTGTATACACATGATGGAAGGATTTTATAAATTAAAATACATATTGTATTAGACTTTCAACATAAAAGGGCTAATGTGTTTCTCATAACGTCCCACATTTTGTTATTACTTTTCACCCCATACCAGCACAAATGGTATTTGAGTGCTGACAGGCTGAAGGGAACATGCAGAGACCACGTTATCTGTTGCTGGGGCATAGCTGCAGATGTGGTATGTGGCAAATGTGCCCACAGCTCTCTGCATTGCTACACAGCAATTGGGAGAGTTTCACTGGAAAAGCAAATGCCCTAGAATGGAGGCAGTGACTCATGAGTGGTTATGAGCTGTGCAGCATTACTAGGATCATGGGGCAGGAAGAATGTAATTGCTCACACTAAATCATCACTGCCCCCTCTACACACCCAGGGTTTTTTTGTTACCACAGGTGATCAAACCTGCCTTGTTTTCCAAATATTCTGAGTTCTCTAAGTTCACTGACGTTTTACACTGCTCTGATTCACTTGCTCTATCAATATAAAATCAAAAAAATTCTTCCCCATCTAGAATTACCAGCGCTGCTTTCTCTACTGGGCAAGTTTACCTTAAAGGCTGTTACTTCAACAGTTGACCTTGTCTGACCTTGGTTAGCTTGTGCTGGGATAGAATTGCAGAAAAGTGCACAGAGAAGCCAATAAAAGACAGCTTCTGTGAAAAAAACTGGGAGCTATTTACACCCACTATATAAAAACTCCAGTCCAGACATACAGATAACCCCTGATTTGATATGAGACACATTTTTGCATTTGTAGAAGAAAAGCTGTGGATTAAAAAAAATAATTAAAAACCAAAAAAATTTATTATATAATGAAGCCAGGATGTTCTTTAAATATGTCATGTGTTACGTGTTTCATGGAATGTAGGTATTCCTGGTGGCACAAGAGCTGTGAGATACTGCTTCCAAGGCTGGAATAAACCCATAACATGCCTGTGGTATTTATTGTCTGTGTTAAACAAAACCTCCTGACACTCATCATTTCAAACAATTCCTTTAGATTACAAATCAATTTGTTAATGTATGTCTCTGTATATTAAAGCTGGTTGAGTGCGGGTTCATATTATTAATCTTGATTCTACAAAAAGCACATGTGTTTTTCCCTCTTATGTTCCTACAGCATAGTGCAGTTACAGATGTAATCTGCAAAATTTCAATTTGCATGCAGAAACCTGAAGCTGTACCAGAGCATGGAGCTCTAGCTATGATTTTCAAAAAAAGCTTACTCTTCAAAAAGCTTGAGAAGAAAATGTGCATAGTAGTAGGACAAGCAGTTCCTTATCCATTGCAACTTTAGATATACACAATGGAAGCCACCAGCCAGTGAAATGTACCCTGTGTAGTCCAGAGTGCTTCCCTTATATTTCTCATACACATGAATAAGCGTGATTGCATTCATTTACAGCTCCAGAACAAGAAGGCACTCTGAGGTTTACAAGATTTGCCTGGTGTGCTGTGGCCTGTCTCCTCTTTTCTTCAGGAGTTCAGCGCATCAAGACACTGAGAGACACAAGGAATAGATTTCCAAGTTGGAACTTACGTGGCTTCTCATTTAACTGACCTGGAAGATATCTGCTCACAGGTAGGATGGGCCAATCTCCCTCACTAAAGACATAATTGTTTTCCTTTTTTAAGTGCCATAGACCATGACTTTTGATGGGAGGAAGAATGAGATTTGGGGATCAGTCTTACTTTCACTAATGACCTTGGGACAAAAAGTTAAGGTCTGCTATTGCATTTTGTTGCTAGTATGAGGCTGAGGGGCATTGTTAACAGAGATAGGGTTTAGAAGATAGCACAAAAGAAGCTGAAGACTTTGGTGGTCTGGTTGGAGGCCTGCCACTAGAGGTGTCCCCCAAGGTTCAATACTGGGCCCAGTATTTAAGTCATTCATCAATGACTTGGGTGAAGCCACAGAGTGTCTGCTCAGCAAGTTTGATGATGACACAAAGCTGGGAGGAGCAGCCGATAGCCCAGGGGGCTGTGTAGCCCTTCAGGAGGGCCTTGGCAGGCTGGAGAGAGGGGCAGAGAAGAACTGTCTGAAGTTAAAAATAGGCCAATGCAGGGCCCTGCCCCTGGGGAAGGATAAACCCAGGCACCAGCACAGGTTGGGGGCTGACCAGCTGGGAAACAGCTCTGCAGAGAAGGAGCTGGGGGTCCTGGTGGACACCAAGCTGTCCATGAGCCAGCAGTGTGACCTGGTGGCCACGAAGGCCAATGGCATCCTGGGTGCATAAGGAAGAGCACTGCCAGCAGGTCGAGGGGAAAACCTGACCCTTTGCTCAGCCCCCGTGAGGCCACATCTGGAGAGTTGTGTCCAGTTCTGGGCTCCTCAGCACTGGGAGCTCCTGCAGCAGCTCCAGTGGAGGGCAATGAAGATGACTAAGGGACTGGAGCACATCTCTTACAAGGAAAGACTGAGGAAACTTGGACTATTCAGGCTTGAGAAAAGACAACTGAGGGGACCACATCAATGTCTATAAGTATCTGAAGTGAAAGGTGCCAAGAGGATGTTTCCAGGCTCTTCTTGGTGGTGCCAAGCAACAGGACAAGAGGCAATGGGCAGAAAATGATGCACAGGAAGTTCCACCTGAATATGAGGAAGAACTTCTTTACCATGTGGGTAACCATTCACTGGAACAGATTGTTCAGAGAAGTTTTGGAGTCTTCCCCACTGGAGATACTCAAGAGCCATCTGGCCACAATCCTGTGCCATGTGCTTCAGAGCAAGGAGACTGGACAAGATGACCCACTGCGGCCCCTCCAACCTGATCCTTTCTGCAATTCTTTGACTCTGTGATTCTGTAACTTGGAAGTCTGCTGCCCTCGGTCCAGATCACCCACAGGCTGCTCTTGCTGGCCCCTGCTCCTTCCAGTGCAGTGAGGCCCTCTCCAATGCCCTGTCCCCAGCCAAGCACAGGCCCCCAGGGAGGCTCTTGGCTATGAGAAACTCAGATCACAACCCTTCATCTCCAGGACTGATTTTCTAATAAAACGGGTGAGAGCAAGCCTCAGAGGCAAATGGCAAACGTAGTGCTAAATATTCTTCCTATACTAAACCCAGAGGGTCTGCCCTAAAATCAATGTCCGGCATCTATATACTGAAGGAAGAAGAAGAAAAAGGAAGGCCCCATCACTAAGCCGTAATTGTATAAAATGCTGTGATACAGCAGCAATGACCTAAGAATTAAGACAGGCTAAATAGATACCTGTCCTTGAATAGTGGGTATTATGTATGACATGTTAAATGCAAAGCACAGTGGTACCCCTGTAAAGGTAAGAGCAGGAAGGATGATTATTATCTTCAAACCATTTAATCTGTGTTTCGTGGACAATGATTATAAACGCTGCCCATTCAGTTATGAGATTCAGAGTCCCTTAGTTAATTGATATGTAGCAGATAACATTGAAAGAGATCTTCTTCAGTTCAATGGAACTTTATACTATAGTTGTAGTAAGTTAAATAAAATTTTCTCTGGGCATTCATATGCAGTGAATACATTAGTTTGTTTGAATTTGCTTGTAAATTTTCATTGAAGAGGAAACTGGACTTGCAGGGCTTGTTGGAAATGATGGAGTTTTTTAAGACACATGCCTGTAAACTTTTATATGATGACCTACTATGGTGTCAAGGTACTTCCCTGGCAGAAAAAAACAATCCAGTCTTGACACATTTTAGTTCTAGCAGGAATTGCATTAAGAAGAATCCTCAGACTTTCTAAGAACACAGAGCATAGAGCAGGAATAAAAATAAACAACCAAACAAAAGGAAAGAATAACACAAGAATTTCTTATGTAATCTCTGCTTATTTGCAGGCTGAATATTTATGCTTATTCTTCTCTTCCTGCACATATGAATGATGAATTTAACATTCACAAAGCAAAGGTGATTGAGAGTACTCTATGCTAATGGCTATGATTTATGTGCAGATGGCAGAGGTGATATTATTATTATTGCCTCACTTTTCCCATCTCCAACTCCAACTCCAACTCAACTCCACTCACTTCCCCTCCTGTTTCTGCACTACACAAGCTGCAGGTTATCAAATGGTCCTCTAATCTCTGAAGTAAAGCTATGAATTTGCTGGACTATGAAGGGGTACCAGAGGCGTTTTCTTTTGACATAATTGTAAAACTATGGTCCAATTTAGCTAAACAGCTGGTTTTTTTTAAAACTGTCTTGTTTTGCTCATCCTGTGCAATGATTGCCCAGAGATGCCATTTACCCTGAGCAGGCTGTGTCCTGGGACCTTGGAGCAGTGGTTTGCATAGTCTCAGCAGCTGTTGTGACCCTGGACACAATGATGGAGTACAAAGAGTGACTAGTCCGAGTGCTGTGCCTATTGTTAGTGTCCTGACAACACGTGGGATGAAGAAACAGACAGTGTTTCATGGAGCTGGATGAGAGCTTCAGCTGTCTGGGAAGAAGAGGAAGGAGGCCCAGATATCAACAAGCAGGCTTGGGACAAGATTAGAAGGGAAAGGTGCACAAGTGAGTCTGCACCCACCTGAAGCAAACTCATGGTACTGCATTCTTGGCCTTCCTCTCTTTTTAGCAAATACCTGTGAAACTCTCTGGCACCCCTATATGCCACTTTTCTGCCCCACACCATCCTCACAGAGGGACAGCATCCTGCTGCTCCCAGGCAATCCACTAGCACCGGGGATGGAGGCTAGTGTAAGAATATTGCTTTGTTAATATGGTGCCAGAGATGGAAATTCACTTCCTCCCTCCCCTCACCTCTCCTCTCTAAAAAACTGCACACTAAAAAGAAATTAAATTAAAAGGAACATGAACACTGAGAAAAATCAATTACTCCAAATTAGCAAATATGGTTCTGAAGGTACTTAAACCATAGGTCAGCCTCTTTCAGTGCATGCTTTCCAAAGCTGTTTTCACTTATGTCATCACAAGGAATCTGAAACTGCCACCTTAGCAGCAGAAAAGGGCTTAGTGAAGCCACTGTCATCTTTACATTCTTGCTGACAGTGAATCATTTCATTCAACCAGCTGAAATCCTCAAGTTCTCTGAAAGGACTTGTGCTTCAGACAAAGGAAAAAATGTCAGGCTGTTGTAGTTTTGGGGACATTTAAAAGGGAGAGCTGCGTCAAATTTGTCTGAAATGCTGCTGACTGGTCCTTAGTCCTTCCCAGAAACTAAAACCAAATATAACCTTTCCACCCTTTCCAGAGGTTAAAAATGTCCTGGAGTGACATTATGAAGCCACTTTATTCCTTGACTGTTTGCTTAATGCCCAGGGCTACTGAGCCTGCCTTTAAGGTGAGCCCGGGGGGCGGGGCCGGAGCCAGGGTCGGTTCGATGGAACCGGCACCTGCCGGAGTCAGAAAAAATGGCTCGGTCCAAGGGCCCGGGAGAGACAGAGGACAAAGAGACCACGGCGCTGCTTTCTGCCCTGCTCTTCCTTGAGGGCTTGGAAAAAGGGTTCTGTTTGTTTGGTTTTTTCTCCCCCCGGTCTCCCTATTGCCCTTCCGTCCTCTCCAGCCCGGGGAGCCCGCGGAGTGGCGCCAGCGGGCCTGCGGGATGGCCCTGGTGCCATCTTGGGGAAACCTGTATCCGCTCCTTGCAGGCACCCTCTTCCTTTTCGGCTTTTTGCTTTCCGAAGTTGTACTTTGTGTTAAAAAATAGTTTAGGTTTCTGTGTTAATAAATAGTTCAGGGGTTTGGGGGTTTTTCTGTCACTTTCACCTGCTGCAGTTAATTTCTTTCATTGCGGAGGGAAGAGGGGAAACCCTTTCTTCCTTTCGGGAGGAGGTACCCTATCCCGGAGCGCCTCCTCCTGAAAACTTGGTCTCTAAAACTGAGACAAAAATTATTCTGTTAATATTTTTAGCATGAATTTTTAATTCCTTCCTGTTTCCAGAAAAGCAGGCAGAGTTAATGAATTTCTCCATGTCCTGTGGAAAAATCTGTCAGAGATTAAGTCTTGTGTCTCATACTGTCTGGAATTAAAGGTGCTCAGTGATTTCACAGCCCCATGTGCTAAATGCTATGAAGACACAACAGAGACTGCTAAGGAGAGCTCATCTTCTCCACATCACAAGCCGTGACTTCCTTACTCACAAGATACTATAAAAGGACTTCTAATATAAATAATGCATCATCCTAAACTGAAATATAATCAGCAGAAATTAATTTGAATATTAATGCATGCAACGTGTACGTTCATCTCTATTAGCTTTCTACAGCTGTCCCATTTTGCTGAGATCTCTGGCCCATACATTCCCTTGCAGCACAGAATGGGGGCACCATCAGGGATGTATTACTGTGGTCAAACTAGTCTTAATCACAATACACACACAACCGCTGAGGAGTTATGCTGGGGAATGTGGAATCTGTCCTCCATCCCCTCCCTCAGCACCTGCACTGTTTACACACACTTTCTGTCTATGACAAAATCCCTTCCAGGTTGGGGGGATTCACGCAAGTCACCATCACTACAAAGGAAAGATGGGGGTCACTTTATGTGATGTTGGCTGAATGAATGATGGGTCCAACTGTGCTTATATGACTGCCCTTACACCAAAAAAAACCCTCCCTATGCTGCTGAAAGGCAGCTCCTCCTGGGAGCCCGACCTTCATTTTTTAGAGGACATTATTCTAGCTGCAGCTGAATTTATATAAAAGCTACAGACAGAATACAACAAAACAACTGAAAATAAAGATCCTGTTTTAAATATGGGTGTATGAATGTCTCCTCCACAGGTTTGTACAGCATCAGCCTTGAGTGGAAAAATCACCATGCTAGACGTTTTGTGTAAACTGCCCAATCTGTTGCTCTCATATTCCTCACACAATCATAAAGCCTATTACCTCCCCAAGGCCATAACCATGATGCGGCTGGACAGAATATCCTGTACAATGAAATGAAAACCCTACAATAAAAAACAAAGCTAGGGTTTGGGATTCATGGCAATATATCTGGGGCAGAGTCATTCAACCTGTGGTTGTAATTATTCTCTGAAAAAGCAGCACTGACTCGGTCATTCAAAGGGAAAGTCTTACAGAACTCTAGAACTGCTATTAAAAGACCCAAACAGTATTGCCTCTGATACATAAAAATATCTACTTGTACAAAAAACAGGTAATCCCATCACTGTAGATTGATTATGTAAAAACAGCTATGACTGCTGCTGGCTAAATTTAGAAATAATACTCAGCTCCTGAAAGAAAAGGATTTGCTTTGTTAAGTTTAACATGCTACTTGGAGAGATATTTTCTAATGATGCTGAATAAGTTGGGAAAACAAATCTCACCTAATTTGAGGCTAGAGGTAAATCTAAACTGGGGCTTACAGCCCAAGTCAATATTCTTCCTCTGTCTTCCCAGTATTCCTAAATCAGCAAAGACCGGGACTATCAAGAACATATGGGATGCCGACCAGGACATAATCAGCAAAACATGGGACATTCTGAGCATACAAGGCAGATGATCACTCAGAAAGATGTTGATGTCCTTATGCCTATTCATTTATCTACTTGAATCAAAGGGATGGAGGAGGAGGGGGAATGGGTATTAGTAAGCGGGGAGGGAGTCTAGGCATGATTAACAATAGGTGTGAGACAGGAAGAACTAGATTAAACTGATCCATATGCAAATTATCTGAGTCTGATTGAATCAAACCATGCACAGTTTAATGAGTATGGTAAGATGCCTTTATCTCTGCTTGGATGTGTTCCGAAAAGAAGGACTGCTCCAAGATAAAACACAGTTTAATAAGGAGGTTTTTCATTACAGGGTCGATCTGCATTTGCATTTCTCTCTCAGAGCCACACAGCTTTCCTCAACGTCCATTCCTTTTCAAGAGATTAGTCAGGTACATATTGTTGACACACACACCTTAGGGCATTGCATACTTAACATGTGCATGAGTTTTAGCTTGGTCCTTTATGAACTGGATAAAACATCTCAAAATGAACACTAAGTGGCAAAGTCTTATTTTTTTTGCTTTTCTACCAAGCATTCTTTGCCCTTCTGTTATTTTGAAGCTTTGTAAAATCTTTTCAGTATTCATACACTGATACAGAGAGAGAACTTTGCTTGTGTACTTATAGCATCATGGGCTAGACTCAGAATGGCATCACGGCTGCGAGAGGGTGATAACTCCAGCTTCTGTGGAGTTAATCTGATTTTATGCTACTGCAGCTGAGGTCTAGCCCTCTATTTCTAAACTATGTGTTGGTTTCTTCCAAGTGGCTGCCTTTGAACACTGAAGAAGGTAGCTAGGCACTGCCTCAGCCTCACCTGTTGTATGCTCTGCTTACTGTTACAGGTGCAAGTGAAATAAAACAGAGGCAACCTTCTTCTTGTGCAAGTAAGACAGGGGGAAATCTCCAAGGCTCCCAGGCTGATCATAGGAAAGAGAGCTGACAGATGCCTGTGCTTAGACTCCAGCAGAAGTGACATGTAGTAAGTACTAGTATTCTCATCCAGATATGACTAAAGGAATCAGGAAAAGTAGGAATTTTTAGGAAAATCAGGAAATCAGGAAAATTAGGAATTAGGAAAAGCTCTGAATCAACTATACCGTATTTTTACTCTAAGGCACAGTAAGCAGTGGAAGTTCCTCCATCTTGAAGAGACCTAACCTGGTTGGGACATTTTGTAGTGGCCATCTATGGATACTGTGTTATTCCTCACTCAGGGCAAAGTCTTCCTGTTTAAGTACTGTGTTTTTCTCTAAAGCCTGTGTACACACTAACATCTGTATTCACATACTACATGTTGCAGATAGAAAGTGCTTCAATCTCAAAGGGCTGACGCTGCATAGTTACTCTCCAGCTAATAGAGGCAAATAAATACCAGTGGTCATCCAAATGCCTTCATTAAGAAGTCCCTTTTCACAACAGCTATGGTTTGTCTGTGCAATAAGGGACTCTTGAACTAGGCTGGTTAACAGTCTAACTACTCAGCCTCAGTTTCAACTCATCACCTTCATCCTTATGTCATGAAGATGAGAAATTTCAACAGAAACAAGGCACTTGAACAAGCACTTTTCCATTGATTTCAACAGAAACAATCACAGGCCTAAATGCCTTGCAGATTGTAAATCCAAACTTGTTATTGCATATTCCATCATTATTAACATCATTACATCTTTTCCATCACTGGGCTGCTTCATGACTTTAGAAATTTCTGGTTTTATATTCCTTTGAATACAATGTGTGCTTACATCATATATTTTAATTACTTTGATTTGAGTTTCACTTTTATATCTTTTAGCTTTCCTGACTCTGCTGATGTGTCTGCAGCTTCCTTGCCGTTCATCATTAATTCTGGCTAAGCAGCTACCAAGTCCTTTCTTATTCTAGATTATAGTTTTTCCCTGTAGGTATTCCTTTACAGTTAATTCTACAGCCACACGATCTTTCCTCACAGGCTATGAGTCCCACAGCAGTAGAAGGCTGAATCTTGTTAACTGAGTCATAAAACACAGTTGTTCCAACACTTAAAAAAGTCCTACTTCTGTCTTAGCTTACTGTTATTATCATCTAAGGTATCACAATGCTGGTGGTTCAGGAGCAGTCAGGGTAACAGGACAACTCAGTTACTGATGGCAGTGAACTTACATGCCCCTGTGCCTTGTGAGAAGATGCACTCCCAGGGCTAGGTGTGAATGAGGTAGTTTGGAAGCCGGCACACGCCTCCTTACCTCTTGGCATGGTCTAACTTGTAACAGAATCGTAGAATCATTTACATTGGAAAAGACCTATAAGACTGAGTCTAACCATTAACCCAGCCCTGCCAAGTCCACCACTAAACCATGTCCCTAAGCTCCACAGTTACATGTCTTTTAAATACCTCCAAGGATGGTGACGCCACCTTTTCCAATGTTGACAACCCATTCCATGAATAAACTTTTCCTAATATCCAATCTAAACCCACCCTGGGACAACTTGAGGCCACTTCCGCTTGTCCTGTCATTTGGGAGAAGAGGCTGACACCCATTTTGAAACAACCTCTTTTCAAGTAGTTGTAGAGAGTAGTAAGATCTCCCCTGAGCCTCTTTTTCTCCAGACTAAACAACCCAAGAGGAATGGATGCTAAACAAATACAGGACAAAAAGTTATGGCTTGTCCCAAAGTGCTTATCCTTGAAGTACTAGTAAATGCTGACAGATGAGAGAGGCAAAGGGTTAATGGGGAAACATTCGCTGAGTTTAACTTTAGAGAGCTAACTGTGCTATGTGCTATCTGACAACATGCTAATAACAGCTGCATCAATGGACCTTGCTGTCAGGCTCCTGTGGGGGCAGTTCAGAGAATTCCTAATCATCCCTCAAAGGATCCTGTCTGTCTTTATGGATTAAACAGAGAAATCAGATTGCTAACATGGTGAATTGAAGTTGGATGCTTAAAATTAAGTGATGTGAATGTTGTCATTCCTCCACTCCCACTTCCCACCTTCCACCTGATGATGGGCATGACTATAGGCAACAGTGTCAAAGGGCTGCCAATTCATTTGAGGGGAAGCACTTTTAAGGTCAGATTTGAAGACAGAGAAGAGTGCAAATTTCTGACTGTGGCAGGGAGTTTAAGTGAAATCACAGAGACAGGTGTTGAGAAATGTAGTGAGTGGCTGATGGAGGCTGGCACCACCACAGCTATCCAAGGCATGATATGGAGTAGCCATACGTTTTTAGGCCTACATCTCAGGCACAGCTCCAACCCTCCTTTGATTAGGTGCTGTCAGATGTCTCTTGGAAGTCTCTGCTCTTCTTGGAATAAATCTGGATTGGTATTAATACATGAGTTCACACTGGTGTCCTTTCTCAGGTGCCTATTACAAGGAACAGATTCATCATCTTGCAGTGAATTGTTTGGGGTGAAATTCTGACCACTTTGTACATCTAGCTCACCTTTGGTTTCAGTGACCTCAAGATCCAATGATTCAGTTCTAAACGTTTTCATCTTCTTATGTAGGTGGGCATCCCTGTTCCAGTGGTGGTGTGGCATTTCCCTTCCCTCACAGATGGGAAGGATTGGTCTGTCTGATTTCAGATTCTTAGCATCTGTTGAACATGACAGTTAAATTCCTTGCAGTCCTTTCAGTTATCCAGTTTATATTTTCCTTTTATAACTGGATGAGCTGCCATTCACAATCACTCCAGACCTAGTGTGAATATTTAAAACCTTCATAACTTTTTGACTTCCAGTTGTGGAATAGGTCTGATGACTATTGTCTGGGATGAGTAAGGACTTCTTGGACTCTCCCCATGAATTCATGGTGGGAAGCAAAGCCTTCAGAAACATCTGCTGTTAATACCACCAGTGTGCTTTTGCTTTATTTGTGTAATTTTATTCTGACACCTTAGTCCCATGTCATTTGTACTTTTGCCCCTAGGATCAACACTGGATTCTGTATTGAAAGTTGAGAGCAGGTATTTATTGTAGGCTTTAAGCCATACCTAAATGATGTTTGATCTCAATGCCATTATCATAGCATAGCTGTCTCTTTCTTCTTTCCAATTCTCTTTCATTCACAAGGCTGAAATACCTTCTAATCTTTATGCAATTTCCTCTGCAAGGTCTAAATCACCTTGATATTTGGCAACATTGATTCTGTCTTTCCCTTCTTGATTGCTCAATCTTAGGGAATTTCCTGAATAATAAAAATTATGTCCATATATGCAAAGGTGGTCATAAGGTCTCTTTTGGCACCTTTTCTCTATTTATTATATCTAATTTATATAGGATTTGTATTAGTCCAAATGTGTTCTTTAGCAGGTCCGATCCAATTTCTGTTTAAGTCTATGGCACTTTCATGATAGATCTTAATGGCCGTGGGATTTAGCCCGAAGCCTGGTGTATTTAAGTCAATTTTAATCTGAAGGGCCTGTAATAAAACCAATGACTTTGATCTTCTTTTCTGGGAGTTCAACTGAATCAGAGACTTTAATTTTTCTTTTTTAACCTCAAGTAACTGCATGTTAGCTGGGTGAATGTGAGGACAGTCATCTTCTGCACAAGTTGTTCTTTTTGTTTAGAACAGTGCATAGGACTGTGGACTGAAAAGGAAACTATTTTCATTAAAGGCAAAACTGGGGATATGTTGCATAGAAAGTTTACTCTAGAAATAATTATCTATTTCTATTAAGACCCAGTAATTATATGCATATATATATATGTATATTTGCACACACATACAGGGGGTGTATTGATGAATTAAGTTCAATGTTTTTTTCTAAAAGGACACTAAGGAGTACTTGCCCTCTTCACCCTTGCTGGACTTTCTTGGGCTGAATCTTGATGTCTTTTATAATCTGGGCTTCTCAAATAGCAGTTGTGATGAAATTTTCTCCTGATATGCTCTTCTATCCAGTAGGAATTGACTGTAGATCACCAAACTGTTACCAAGTAGTAACAACTTACAGATGCTGTCAAGATTGGCTTGATGCGAACTGGTGAGTTAGAGGTGAGGGAATAGCTTCTTTTGTGCCACATATTCCCCAGCACTGACAATTTAACAGAATTGCCAGAATGCTCATCTATTACAATCACAAATCAGATGGCCAACAACCTTAGTGTTTTAATCTTAATCTGCTTTTGCTTCTCCGCTTGTTTTCTGTTTCCCCTCTGCCCCTAACACATATAAACACAGAGACTTTCTGCTTTTATAAATACAATGGATGTTGTTGTCAGTTCAGATAAGAGCAAATGCCAGATAGGATAGCAATATTTTCAGTCCTGGCAAATGCAATCATAAGTTCAGTTTATTAATATTGCAACAGTTGCACTAAATGAGATCACTTGGATAACAAAACATTTATCAACAAAACGCTGCCACCTACTGAAGTTTTGCAAACAGCCCAGATGATTGGATAAGATCACAAATTCACTCTGTCACAAGCTTATGGTCTTTGCTGAAATCATTCTGAGGGGAAAAAAAGCAAGAATGATAACCAGCAGAACAAGACAAGACATCTCTTTCATGCAGTCTCTTCAGCAAGTGTCAGGGTAAATCCTGGAGAGCAACCTCCAAAGAGGAAAGGAGATTTGGCTCTTTGTGCTCAGTATGCCGTGGAGTTTTCAAGCATTGTGGCTAGGGAACTCATCTTATCAAACACTTTGGCTTGCAGCAGCCCATTATAAACTTCAGTTTTCTTGTGCTGATGTTCAAAGCTTCTATTCAGGCCCTAGTAAATTGACATTAAAACTTGACAGCTTTTTGTTGCATTGCACCACTCCAGATTATAAAGACTTGTAAATCAATATAAAAGGAGTCTTAGTGATTACAACAAATCTTGTGCATTTTCTGTTGCAAGATCTCAACCAACTAATAATTATAATTATTTCAGTATTGGTACCAGGCATGCCATGAAACAAGGATTAAGTCCTGCACACCATACAGATGTCAATCGGCAGATTATTAGACATGCAAGGGCTGACAAGGCTTTGGATAGGAATTGTTGTGCCCCTTTGAAACTGCAGACAGCACTTCTAGAGTGTGATAACCTACACTGGTTTTTAGGCAAGAATATGGATCTCATTTCCAAGTGTCTTTGGAGAATTGCTTTGAGAGTTTAGCTGTTAGTTTTTCATAGAAGTATTTAAAGGAAATGCAAACAAAATTATTCATGGTGCAACTTTTTTTTTTTTTTACATTATTAGTAGAAAGGAGTATTTATGTTAATCAAGTAAAGCAAACTCAAAGAGTCAGGACAGCATGGTTTAGGAATTACAGTCAGTGCCATTATTTCATGCAATGGGTGACCCACCTTTACCCTTGCAATACTATTCAGTTTCTGATTTGTAATAATCACAAAATTAATACTTACCCCTGGAACATCCTTGGATGCTAAAACTATAGACAACTTACAGTGTCTGAAAAAATGCCTGCTTTTTAAGACTGGACTGCAACAGAGCATTTAAACATGTGCATAACTTTAAGCATGGGACTAATTCAATTGAAATAAACAGGACTGCTCAAACATTTCTGATTTTGCATGTGCTTCTGTGCTCTGTTAGCTTAGGGGCTAAGAAAGGACATGCTTATTTAACACAGTGTTTATCTACTAAGCCTACATTCAGCATTACTGATTCCTTTCCCTTTTATCAGACAGATACAAGGAGTTCTCCATTTTTCTAGCCTCCTTCTGGGCCGGTTTCAAACTTTCTTGTGCCTTCCAATGCATTTGCATGTTATATCTGATATAGAAAATAGCAGCTATAAACCCAGAGTCCTGAGGGAGTAAAGTGGATGACTTGAAAGGAAACACTCAGAGGTTAGTCTAGATTATGGGACACAATTGATATTAGGCTAGGGCTGGCTCTTCCTCACCTAATTTTGGACATTTTTGCACTGGGAAGCAGGATCTCCTTTCTTTGAATTTAGCTCTTTGTGATTGCACTTGGGTTCACCTTCACAACTTGACTAACCCTGGATTCATTCTCTCTTCCTAACACAGGAATTGTCCTTACTGCTGTGATGCCATGATTGTTTCATGCAGGACATGAATATATATACTCACAGCTGTTTTGGGAAACCCCAGCTAGTGACAAGGCAGACCCAGAATTTTTAACTTGACTTGGCCACTATGTTTAACTCTTTTGCAGTAAAACCTACAACATGATTTAGTCTTCAGTGAGTTTTTAAACATGGATTGTTTATGGCGGGTCAGTTATCCTGTTGTACCTGTTCTGGGTATCCAGTGCCAGCTCCACCACCTTCCTTGCTGTGCAAGCAGGGCAAAACCTGAAATCCCCACTGCAGGCCACCTGGAACTGGTGTTACCAGGTATAAGCTCTGACTAGTATAGGTAGGCTTGGGCTTTAAGCTGCACTTTGCTGCAGCTGCTCTTCAATACAAAGGAACTTCAAAGGGTTTTGACTCCACTCGGGGACACTGCAGCCAACACATCTGCTAGCTGTGGAGATGAAAGTGACTGTTTAATGCACACCATTGCCCTAACAAGTGCGCAGGTGCAATTTCTGGCTGGAGCTCTTCACATTGGCCTGTCTGTATGTAACTTTTGCTATCAGGATTTGTGGTTATTTCTGGGCTCAGAGCTCCTGGCCTGTCACTCAGTGACACCATTCCTCTAAAAGCATCTAGAGATTGCTTCTTCTGAGGGCAAATAGTGGCATCTGTGGACTTTCCACAGTTGTACTGTACTAATATATATATACCTTGCTCTATGTCCACATTAGTGAACTGCTGTGAGAAGCCACTCCTTTTTTGACAGAAAATGGCTCAGAGAAGAGACATGAGAATACAGGTTTCTAAAAGCAATCTATTCATAAAGCCAAGAAAACAAGCCATTGATTTAGGGCCAAAGTCCCACTGCAACCTATTGAGGGCACGCTCACTCCACCCAGGGCAGAGCCATGCCAGCTGCTCCTGTGACCAAAACAGCTGTGTCTGTGGGGCTTTCCAGCCCTCTGGTGAAACACTGCTCATGGCAACTGTGCTCCATCATTAGAGGCTCCAGGGGGACGTACAGGACCACCCTGAGTACACATGCCCACAAATAGGTCTGGCAGCAAACAAGTAAGAGTGTGTGTAGCCAGACTTTCATGCACAGTGTGGAGCTTGGCAGGTTTTGCCCTTACAGTTCTGTGTGTCCTATGAGCTGGAATGGGGCAGAGGGCAGGGATAATTTTGATAAATCATTTTGTATTGGAGTCTGGTGTGGCACCAGGGTGATGAAATGAGCTCTTACTCCCTGTGGTGAGAAGTCCCCAAGATGTCAGAAGGATCTGTGCCTCTCAAACACAATTTTTAACTTTCTTTTGATTACTGCTTTTCTTTCCAAAACACTGGTGGAGTGGAAGGAGAGATCTTGGGGAGCTCCCTACTAGGCAGCACTGTCCCATTTGGGTGGTGTCATGATAAATGCCTGTGCAAGATGCTAGCTCTCAGGTTAGAGAAAATAACTGCATTGGTATTACTACAGTGGCAGGTCTGATATCCTCAATGTGTATCTTCTGGAAAAGTCACTGCTGTCCACCTCTTGTTGCTCAAGCATGCTAACAAAAATTAACATAAAAATCCATTATGAGTTTTAGTAGCTAGTCAAAACAGTATATTTTAGGGAATTGTTTTAATCAGACTCAGTGGAAAGAACATTTTAGCCCATCCAGATACAATTTTTGAAGGCACTGCATCTAGAGATTCTCTCTTGCATCTGACTTACTTGGATGTTTTACAACTAAAACTTCCTGTATGTGTTAGATTTTCTAGTTACACCTATTAAAGAAGTTGGTCGCTATGTCATTAAATTAGCAATGTTTGTTTGTTTGCATCTTTTGGTCAATAGAATTTTACCAGTGAAGACCAGAGCAGGATCTCATTTTTCATGTGGAAGTTTAGAATGGAGCAAACATGCAAATATTGTCTCTATGTTTAGCATAGATTATCCTGAGCTGTTCCAGAGTTAAGGCAGGACTTGTGCTGGGGAGAGTTAGGCATGAGGAGCTTGGCTGATTGTGGCTGGTGGGAAGAGCTCCTGGGTTGCTGTCTCTTGCCCTCTGAGCAGGTTGGCTTTGAAATACAGAAATATTAAGCAATTCAAGGTTCTCACAAAATCGACAAGTAGGTAGAGTCATATGAAGGATTTGAAATCCTAGAGCACTGTGACACTGCCATGACAACAGGCATGGCACCCAGCTTCCATGTACCTTGCTAGGGCATCATATCCTGCTGGACTCCAAAGTGTTTCCACAAACTGGCTGCAGGGAATATCATTCCTACAGAGAAAAATCTTCAAAAAAACCAACTACCTGAGAAACCACCTGAGCTAGCTAGAAGCAAAACAGATGTGACAAAAGCAACACTTTGATACATAAGATGGTGTGCCTGACAAGAGATGGGCTCCTAAGCAGTCCAGACTTGTGACTTTTGTGTGTCTCACTGTGAGGAACTTCTCCTGGAGGTGATTACATCTTGATAATTGTTTTGTTAAACCCAGACTGATTTTCAGAGAAGCAGATAAATAACACAAATCAGGCAGTTATTTGTGTCTATGGCACTCACTGGACATGTAGGTGTTCAATTCTGCTCTCCATTAGCCATTGTTTTCAGTTCCTGTCACTCTCGGAAGCACCTGTGAACTGTGTCACTGCCTCAGCATAATGGTACATGTCTACTGTCAGAAACATGCACATCTTTTAAATTAGGTGGCCTTCCTTCCTTCCTTCCTTTCTTCCTCCCTCCCTCCCTCCCTCCCTCCATTTTTCTTTTGTTTTGTTTCTAAAGGCACACACAGAAACTTCTGAAAATGTCTGTAAATGCTAAGTCTTTTTTTTTTTCTTTAATGCAAGAAAACACTCACTGTATATTCTATCATAGAAAAAGGAGATAATCTATTGTAAATTTTAAGATCAAGAATAAACTACATGCCATGGACATGACTTTCTTACTTCTCATTCAGGTCCTTTAAGATGCTTTTAGAATGTGTATAAATTTTAGCTTCAGCTATAATAACTATACATACTTTCTAGCTTTCATCATGTTATTTAAAATTTCATTTTGTTTACCATTGACAAAATGAACAAGGGTTGAGCACCTTCACTCTCTTTCTCACATTCTCATTTCTTTCTAAAAACCAAACATGGATATTATTAATGGATACATGGATATATATAATCAAAAGCCACTACAGGCAAGATGTATATCTCATTTCTAGAATCACATTACACCACTATAAATTAATTTTGCATTTTGTCTAGAAAGAATAGCAACATTAACCTGGTCCACACAATTGATTCAGTGGCACTCTGTAATGAAGTCATAGACATCTTTCTGCAGACTGTATCTGTTTCTGTTCATTCAGGTAATCCATAGCAGGTCAAGATTGTGACTTGCCAAGAACATATGAGATGTCTTAACTGTGGAGTAAAGTTGTTCCTCGGTGAGTGCAGAGGCCCACATTCGGAAGGAAGCAGTTTTGTGCAGTGGGAGGAAGGGAGACTGGGGCATGGCTAGCAAATTTGTAGCTGTGAGGTCCCACAGCTCCTACAACACTGGGCAGTGGGTGGGGAGGGAGACCTGCTGTTCTGCTGTTTTCCACAGGCAGTGCAGCAGTGCCCACCTTGCTGTGAGGGAGCCAGGGAGCTGACTGCAAAGGTTCTGCCTGGAGTAAGTCAATGCAGCACCCCAGGCACGACACTGATTTGCACTGACCTTTGCACAGTGTGTATAGGGCTGTACCAGTGGCAAACCCAATCCTTTCAGCTGGATCTCCTCTCTCTTCGCAGTACAGATGCTCCACATTAACTATACCAACATTTCTATTACTTCAGTGAGATTTTTTTTATTTGTAATGAGCCCAGTTTTTTCCACTTGGCACCGTATGTGTTTGTTCCGATTTCACTAAGCCAGCACCTAAATAATCTGTAAGCAAGCATTGTAACTTCCCTGCTCTTTGGGATGTGTTTAAAAGTCACACTACACAGATTTAAGGCTGGTGGATGGTAAAGAGATTAAATTTTCAAGTGCCAACTCATCACATCAGGTTGACACAATTCCCACTGTGTTGCTGAATTTACTTGAACCATTTATTATGGGTGTGGGGAGAGACAGCTAAGGGGAGTCTAAGAAAAATGGTTTCTTCACCAAGACAGAAAATAAGGAATTACATGTTTTAAAGTGCAAACTCTCTATTCTGAAAAGTTTGGCATTGTGCCTTGTGTGATGTATGCCCTGTCTGAAAATTATGTAACTATGAATGTAAACTATGCATGTGTGTGTGCATTTGTGGTTTTATTACAGGAAGCTCAGAGTGATGCCTGGGAGAGCTGGACACCCGTGGAACATACCAGGTGGAAATAATGTTCATGATCTTTCTTGCTGAAGAGTTAGTAAAACACAAGAGTGCCAGCAGCTCATTAATGTGGCATTCTCAGACTGTGTCCCATGAAGACAGGGAGAAAGACCTGCACTTCTGTAAATGTGTTCCTTTCTTAA
Organism: Pardalotus punctatus; assembly: GCA_013400915.1. NCBI lineage: Eukaryota > Metazoa > Chordata > Aves > Passeriformes > Pardalotidae > Pardalotus > Pardalotus punctatus. The sequence continues at coordinate 7,535 of VZTX01022515.1, read as the reverse complement.
AGTAACAGCTCATGGGACGGGACCAACCTTGTAACAGCTCAAGTCACCATTTCTTGGGGACCACTAGAAAGTTTCAACTCATTTTCATACTAGAAGCTTAAGGAATAAAAGCCCCAGCAACCCAATCCTCTATCCTCTGCCTTCTCCTGCTACCAGCTTACTGTTGGGTCAGGAAGAGAAGATTAAAATTGTGGAAGTCCTCTGCTCCCCACTGGGAATACTGTACTTAGCCAGAGGAGGTCATGTAGGGTTTTGACTGAGGAAAGATGCCAGTCAAGTCTGGGTTCATAACTTGCAGATTCTACTGAAGACACGTGCACTAACAGATACTCCAGTTCCTGCTATATCATTTACAGTATCTGCAAATAATGAAATATAATGCAGGTATATCCTGATCTTTCATTAATTAGGAAATAACAACATTAGAGGAAGCATCAGGGGCCCAGTTCTGCTTTCCAACATATACGCACCTTAACCCCCATTAATTTCAGATGGAGTCACATGTGTGTATCCTGAGGGGGTGATTGCATCCTACATCAGCTACAAGTGACTGAGAAACGGAGAATAATCGGCCTGATACTGGTCATTTGGACAATGTGTATTTGATGTGTCAGAGTCGTTCCAACCTTCCAGTTACCAGATGTCCGTAAAAATTCATAGCAGGCTATTAAATTTAGCAGATCCCGTCTTAATTAGATTAGCTTCTGCTCAGCATGACAGCAGAGTATTTCACTGATGGAGGATTTATAAAGATTTCTGGTGGGAATTCTTTATGGAAGATGTAGTCTTTTATCCAATGGGATTTACAAATGGAGAGGGGGGAGGGAGGAGAGAAAGCCCTGATAAGGACACACAAACATTGTCATGGCATGTTAAAACATAAATGGGAGCTTTTATTTTATGGATGTTCTCTTTTTATTTCTCTTTCACAATACAGACAGGCAGTGTGAGCATTTGCTGTGTCCTTGCATTATCAGGCCCAGCTAACATAATGGCATACGGGTGGTGGAAAACTACAAGCAAATTCTTGTTGTCAAATTCCCTCCTAAAACTAGCACCAAAGGAGTACTCAATGTTCAGTTGCCTGTCAGGTCATGAGTTATTTTTTCACCTACAGGAAAAAGAACTGTACAGTTTGTCTTGGGCTGGTTTTATGTGCTGCAATCCAGCATCTATCCATCCATTGCCCTTCTTTCTTTAAGGTCACTGGAAAAAAAAAAAAAAAGACTCACAAAAACCCCCAACAACCAACAGATCCCCTTTCTTATTAATTCTGCCTCTGTTCCAGTGCCAATGATTTTCTGGTTTTCTCTGCACAGGTTTTTATGGAAGATATATGCCATTAATGGTGACACTGGTGTCAGCAACAGAACGTGAGCAGCAGCAATGCCTGCGCTCTATTCCCAGAGTGTAGATAACTTCATAAAGAAAAAAGGTGGGTGGAGGGGAGGGGAGATCTGGATAATTTTTCTTGTCATTTGATTCACCACTGAAAAGGTCACTCCCTGTAAGAAGAGACAGTCTTCTCTCTGAGATGTCTGGGGGAGGAGAAGGAATGGCAGAGCCAAAACCAGGGGGGACCCTTGCTACCATGCAGCTTTTGTGAGGTGGCAGAGCAGCCCTTCTGTGCACAAGGGCATGCAATGCCCAGAGTATGCATGCTGGCGGCTGATAAAAACAGAAAGGGTCCATCCCTTGCTCACGCTGCGGGCTGATAGCATTCACATCATACACCGTTTGTTACTAGGCAACTGATTAAATATACGTGCTGGTCCTTCAAGCAGTGCTTGCAATTAATTAACCAAACCATTTTCATTTTGACTGTCTTCCGTCCTCCCCTCCCCACCACCAACCACCTTCCCAAATGCTGACATCTGACACAAGTGAGAGGGATTTGATGTTCCTCCTGACCTGTGGTGTAATAAAACAAAGGATGGAATCTTTGCATAGTGGATGTGGTCTACACCTGGGCAATGGACACCTCTGAGCATCACCAGTGGGTCCAGAGAGCAGTGGGCACAAGGAACAGACATTTTGCTTTGCTTTGCTTTGCTTTGCTTTGCTTTGCTTTGCCAGGGTCAATGTAAACTGAACTGTGAAAACCACAGGATAGAGTCCAAAAGAAGATCTGCTGGCAAATCTATTTGAAGTGCAGTTGTATTGAAGGATGGAGGTTGAGTCTTCTATCTTGGTTTTAAAATTGGGATTCCTTATCCCTAAAGTACTCATTCACAAATATAAAACCTCTATGGGGCATATTTGCATGTGTACATATGCAGACACATATATATATATGTTGTGATAAACATAAATATTTATACAGCTACTAATATATATGTGAGTGGTGTTAAAGCCCAGATGTCACCAACTCTAATTGCCCACTCATCTGTCATAGCTGTTATGCTGGGACCCCAAAACCAGGCAGTCACTGCACCACTGATCTCAGTGACAGGCAAAGCAGAAGAAGGGATATAGACATCAAAGGTTGTTCAAGGTCATACAGGGGGTCAGTAGCAGGGCTGGGAATAGAAAATGGCTTTTGTTTTTGAGATCATATTTTCTAGTAAAAAAGGAAAAAAAATAGTGAGTCATCTCACCCCAAATCCTCCCTCTAATTTTGTAATACAGTTGTCATATTAAACTTGTATGAAATAGACTGGAATTACACATGGAAAATGGGTAACTACAAGGATCCTGGAAGATCTGACTGTTCCTATTACACTTGATCAAATGCAACTGTCAGCTGCTTTGGCAGAGATCACCTTTGATGATTAAAAGGAGAGGACTACATTACAAGAGGGTTTGAGCACGAAACCACTTGCTGCAATCCACAATTAAACAGGAGAGGCTATTGTTCTGTTTCTGACTGGGAACAGAGTTACAAATTTATTGGAGTTCACAGGCTTGCTGCAGAGCTTGTCTTTAACAAAATTGTAGCCCCATTCTGTATCAGAGCTTCCTACCCTGCTCAAAACCTCGAGTGCACTAAAGAAGCAATTTAGGGTTTATTTGAAGGGGGAAAAATAGAATGTCGAGTTGGGTTTCTTTCTTCCTTCCTCCCACTGGCTTTCTGCTGAGGAGGGAGGGATTTGAATCAGCAGATTCTCAATGGCACTGTCGCCTATCAGAGCTGGTATAGATTCACTAGAAATGGATAAGAAGCAAATAATGAAGCACAGACTAACTGACAATTTAAGGGTTTTTTTAACACACTGGCCAGCAGCTGATTTGGTGTGAACCATCTGTGGAGCCACGCTGCTTTATGCTGCCTGTGCCTTTGAGTCAGAACTGGAACGGTACCTCTGAAAACAGCACTCTTCGGGTTTTTGACTCTTTTGAATGAGTCAAGGCCATTTTCCACTCCCGATGGGACTCAGTTACCTTGGCCTGCTTTGCTTTGACTCTGGCCTGTCATTTTTTTTGGCCTGTACTCCGTTTTGAATAGAGAAGGGCTTGTGGCTTTTACCAGCCTTGCATGAGCTGGGTAAATCTGCACGGTGGAAAGAGCAGCCCCCCAGCTGCCACCCTGTCTGACACGTGTGATCACAGACTATGGTGGTGACAACCAGCACAGGTTGTCCCTTTTGAGATAGCAGATTAAGTCCCTCTTCTCCAAAAGGGGCTGGTTGCTTTCAGCAGTCCCATTGAGCAGTACACTCCTTCTCTTTAACTTTCACTGTGGCTTTGCTGACCTTTGAATGAGAAAAACATTAGTAAAGAGCAATTTTATGCCCTCATAAAGAGTTATATGTTACTAGGCAGTAATGGAAGCAAAAACCAACCTGGCCAAAAGAGCTCAGCCTCTCAGCCTCCTGGCACTGCTTTCTTCAATGGTGCTGCTGTATTGTCAATCTACTTTGAGCTCTCCAGTGGCTGGAAATCCAGATGATGTGAAGATGGTTCATGGTGCCACTACAGGCCCTGCTCCTCAGCCCTGCCAATCCACAGAACTGGAGGGAGAAAGTCAGAGAACATCTGTATTTCTTGCAGGTTTCTGCATGCTGCTCCTTTCCTCTTATCCCTATAATGATTTATATTTAATTGACTTGTAATTATACCCACTTTTTTTTTTTTTTTTTTTTCCCTTCTAGCTCATCTTGGTTTTTCCATACCCATATATGGTCAGTCACTAGCCTCAATTTTTTTCCACCACAATGAGGCAACAAATCCTGTGGGGCTGGACAGGAAACCCAGCTTGCCAAGGAGAGACAGGATGAATATCACCTAGAGACAACCAGAGGTTTGAGTGTGTATTGTCCATACAGCATATTTCAAGGAGTGCCCAGAGCAAGTCCGGAAAAAGTTTTATGTCTGCAACAGTATTTCTTTCTGGAAAAACAGATTTTAAAAAAAGCCCACTGTGTATTTTTTGCTCCTTTTATGTGTGTGGAATCTATGATATATAGAAGTTGGTTCATCTCAAAATTTCAGCTAGGACCTGTTTTTTATAGGCAGAAGATAATCACACACAAAATACCTCATTTAGAAAATGCGCATTTGCTGTCTCTTCAGCTATATGAGTGCATATTCCTCAAGCTGGAAACGACTTCTGGGATCTTACTGCTCCAAACACCTTCACTAAAAAGACTGAGCAAGTTTTATTAATACTTTCTTGTGCTTCCAAGCATGTCTAGGCTCATTCATGTTTACGCTTCACTGCAAACACTGGTGAACTCTCTGATCACATGTTCCACCCAGCAGCTTGTTCCTTTAAAGGCAGCAGAGATCCTGAGACACTGGGATATTGTAACAAAACTCAGATTAACTCAATAAAATGGTGGTAGATGGCATACTAACAATACAGTGACTACTCTGCGTGTTCTGTATGAAAATACATATTGTGGATCCCTTTTGAAGGAATCCTTTCTGTGAGACTCCTGTGGTATTTGTAGTCCACAAAATCCACTCCAGGTCTTGCAAAAATATTACCTTTCGGTAATAATATGATGGTGTTCAGACACAACACTCTCTTACTCTGCATGCAATGACACTGGTTTGCATCCTGGCACACTGGTGTAAAAGCACCATACTTGAGAAAGCATTGCTTTCAAATATGAAGAAGAGGTTACCATTGTTTCTGCTAGTGTAAGTTCAGGGGAAATACTCAGAAGCAGAATTGTTGGTGCCCTACTATAGCTGGCTACATTAATCACTATGTCATTCCATTTAAGCCACTTACTGACATAGGAGCTGGTTTATGAACATTAGGAAAGGAACTGGATCTTTGGTTCATCAGTACATGGGCAAATAAAATTCCCAGATATACACAAGTCTGGGAGTACAGCATCACTTAACTGTGCTCTCTTGCTTGCATACATACGCAGCCACACTCCTAAAGGGTTTTCCAATGCAGTGTAGTGTTGAATTATACAGGCTATCTCTACAAGCTGGCTCTACTAGAATTAGCTTGGGGACTGGAATGAGTCTAACAGCAGTAGCAGGATAAATTAGCTCACATGGCTGAGTTAGCCTGTCTGGCGACCACTATGATTAGAAGGCTTCTAGGATTAGATTGCTGGAGCTAAGTGATGAAAGCTACCCTGGGTCTTTCAGCGTGATACAGTGAATTGTGTCCCCCTCTTTCCCCAGCCCCCACCCAGCACAGAGCACTTTGCAGGACATAAGCTATACCTACTTACACCCAAGACCTGGATTCTTAATGGAATGAACTGGCCCAGCTTCACTGTGGAAGTCAGTGGCATAGCTACACTGATTTACACTGACAGACTCCTGGCTGAGATGTTTCAGTCTGTCAGTTGTACTTACCATGCTCTGCCAATCTGGAGGGGGGCTAGTCATAGTCTTATCCCTTTTAATGATGATTCTGCTGCAGTTGTCTTTTTTTTGCTTGTTGCAGTTAAGGCCAACAGGCACTATTATGGTCTTCTAGCTTGGTCTTGCAATGATTTTAGCTTTAAGGGATAATTTTGAACAGCACTGCAGAAGCAGTAGCAGCATCCTTACACTGCCAGACGTCAAGGCTCAATCCCTCAGTCTGCTTCCCCCATGTTTCAACCTGCAGAGTGTTATGCTAATTTTGCTTGCAGCTTCAAGTCAGCTGAATTTCCGGGTGGCTTCAACTTAAGCTGTTTTTATTTCAAATAAGGTAAATTACCCGCTTCAGCCGAGGGCTCGGTTTCCAAGCTTCCGTTCTGCCAGTTTTCAAGCTTCACTTCCAGCAGCTCTGCATAATCCCTGCAGAAAGCATGTCCTCTGCTCCTCCTGTGCCAGGGACACGCTGCTTTGCTTAGCTGTTCCCAGGGCTGGAATCCTCCTCTTCCTCCTCCCTCGTCTCTCAGGACTCTTGGTCTGAAATCAACAGAAGTTATTTTTAACCTTTATTTAAGAGACTTCTACAAGAAGCAGTTTGCCAACCCCTAGACCCTCCTGCCTGTTTGTCTCCAGACTTTGCAGAAGCTCCCACTGCAGAAATAGAAAGTGTGCTTGACAGTCATCCCCATTACCAGCTACAATTATGCAGTACACCTGATGGGGCTGAGAGCTCCTTAGCAGGCCCATGGTTGCCAGCTTGCTTTTCCTGAGGCTTAGAGGGTTTGTGAAAAATTCAGTAGTAACAAGACTGTGGTGGTGTGAAGATAATCCTAATCTGAGACTGCAGGAGAAAGAAAACCAGGAGCATCTGTGGAGGCAAACTTTGGTGGTTTGCCATGGAACCCAGCAGTATTACCAGTCAGATTCCTCTAGCCTTGGAGAGGGAGGACCATCAGGAGCTCAACAGCTCTTAGAACTCCAGCCACCACAGCTCACTGCAGTACACTGCCTGTGTGTGTGCATCAGCCACCATGCACTTCCTAATACATCAGAGAGGTCAGCCATCTCTGCTATTGTGCCTAAAAAACCCGAGACATTTTCTCTCTAAATGGATTACGTTGAAATAAACAATCCAGATAGGTGAAGGAAAACAAAGTATAGAGAGACGGGGTGGCTTACTTGTGGCCACACGGCAGATCAAAGCTGATATATCAGTCTCCCTCACTACACTGATCCCATTAAGTGTCATGGCCCTATGGAGCAGGTTACTGTATGCTCCTGCTTCAAAAACTTCAGGAAACCAGATATAAACCAAGAAGAAAACTGCATGAGGCATCATATTATAGCATAAAGGAATAGCATTTCTTTTCTTGCTTTGTGGAAAGCTGACATTTTATGTGCTGTGTGTTGGCATTTCCTGTGATATTGCCACAGGCACAGGACTCAGATGGATTGTTCAGGAGCACATTAAATACTACTTCGTAGATATAACTTTGGACAGGAATCTGTTTTATGCATGTGGGATGGATAGGTAAACCATCATCTGAGACAGAGATCATTAGAATCCACAAAATATTATTGAGGTGCTCTGCAGAAATCTCCACTCAATAAAGGTAATCCAGCCCCCATTTCTCTATGATTTACTCAAAAGTACCCATTTTGATGTTATTTTATTCCCATTTTACAAGACTTACATTTGTCTTGGTTTGCCTTTCATATGTGCAGACAGCTCATTTAGGAACATGTGGCGGTGGATTATACCA